>APFE031054784.1:0-76148 GCA_000404065.3 Pinus taeda
AAGACCAAGAAAATACATCTTTGTAAGTTTTTAATAGATCTAAATACCTATGTCTATATTGCAAGGGGATTCCTTTGGACAACCTGATCATTTTGGGTTCCTCCTCTAGTTTGATGTTGTAGTATTCTACTTGCTCATCCTTCTCCGAGGCCATTTGTTCTGACACAGTGTCGTCTTTAGCGAAAAGTCTTTCTAGTGGAACAAGTCCACAAGGGATGGTGTTCCCTTTTAGTTGCAATTTTGTTCCTAGCCATTGTGTCTTTCCAAGAAGTGGCTTCTTGTTCTGCTTCTTATTCTTCTTGATTGATGGTGGAGTGAGAAAACTCCCCAATGAATCCTATGAATCTTTTTACCTGCTTGTCATCTTCGAATGCTTGCCAGTGTTTGACATTATCAAGTATTGAAGGCATTTGTCTAACTTCTATCTCATATCTGAGGAGTGGATTCTATGGGGTTTTGAAAATGCTTGCAGCTACTGCAAGAGAGTCAACAATCATGTTTTCTTCCCTATGCATAAACTAGATGTTAAAGGCTAGGAATCAATTGTCGATTAAGTCCCACACTTCATTTCACTACATCCTCAACCTGGGGTGTTTGGCTTGACATTAGTCTTAGATCTACCTCATGACTAGCTTAGAGTCTCCATAGAATGTTAGGAATTCAATGTTCATATTTATTTCCATTTGTAACCTGAGCAATGCTTCGTACTCTGCCACATTGTTTGTCACCTCAAATTCAAGCTTGAAAGGGATAGGTATCATGCTGTCTTCCGGAGATACCAACAATATTCTAGCTCCATTCCCATCTTTTGAGTTTGCTCCATTGAAGTTTAATTTCCATACTTCATTTTCATTTGCTCGCAATTTCTTTGACTGCCCTGTCAGGTGTACTGATGTTTCATTTAGGGATATCTCATCCTCTTCTAGAAATAGACAGGAATGTCGCTATCCTTCCCATGAATTGGGGAGTTCTCTGAGCCTTTAGTTGGGGTCACTATTTTTACAAACTGGGATTCTCTGTACAACCTCCTTTGCTCACCTCCAAAAGTGGGAATGGTGGCATAATTCAGATCTAGCTTGATAGAGCCACCGACATTGGAACCCCAAGATTTGGATAAGAGCATTCCAAAGAGAGGAGGTATATCAACCACCACTATATCCATTACCACAATTTTCACTAGGATCTGAGCTGTATTTACCACCAGATCCTTGATCATGCCTAAGCACTTGACTCTCTTGGAGTCAAAGGAGTACAGGTTCTTGTATGGTTTGGTGATATCTAAACCTAGTTGTTCTATTACTAATAGTGGCATGAGGTTGTGCGAGTCTCCAAAATCCAGCATGCAATTATGCAAGAAAAGGTCATGGATCACCAAAGTCAAATAGAAAGGTGCAGTAGAAGCGTCCAACTCTTCCACATGCGATCTGAAAACAACCCTGGGCCACTCCTCCTAAAGGTTCAACTATCATGAGATGGCGTATAGGTGGCTAGATGCATGAATTGAGAGACTTGAGCTTTATAATGAGGCTTCTTTAGGAGCTCACTCAGAGGAACATGAATTTTACCTTTTCCAACTCATTCTAGAGATTGAATGTATATTTGGTCTTTTTTGTATCTCTTGGCTCTGTTCTTTCTCCCTTCCCACTGGAAATTGTCAATGGAACATGTGCCTCCTTCTCTGTGTGCCCCTTCGCACTAGTGCTATCCTTATTTCCAGAGACTCCTGTCTTGGTTGGGTCAGGATGGAGCTTACCTTTCCCTTTGTCTAGTGCTAGAGGAACCACTTGGGGAGCGAATTCCCCTTTCTATTCTAGTTCTCTTGTCCTCTTCTTTGAAGATATTAGATTATATTTACATTGTGATTGTGTTTGCATGAACTTTGCAAACTGTTTACAATAATAATCCATACCTTCCTCCTCTACTATTGCTTCTCTATGATGACTAGCCTCCTAATGAGCCATATTCTCATCTTCTTCTTTAGCAAAACCAACATATATATTTCCCTGCATCTCCTATGTATCTGATGATTGTTCATTGGGACTATCTTGCAAGTACAAGGGATGAGGGAAATGATCAAGTTTCTCCTTTCTTTCCCTTGGAAGTAGTTGTAGTGGAGGCATTCTATATTGTTGGTTATAGCCTCAATTGTTGACTTGAGAATTATGCCTGGAGAGGTTCTTGTTCTCGATTTTGAGCTTCCCAACATTTTGTGATAAACTCTTGATGAGTTTGTCTAGATCATCCCACTTCAGGTCTAATGATTCTCCATCTCGACAAGAGGAGGATGTCTCTTATTCTCCTCTTTGGGGTTCAATAGGTTATTTCTTTTCCCTCGATTTCCCTATCGAGGCTAGATTTGCATCCACTTCGAGAGCATCGATATGAAGTTTGTCTAGAGTGGTAGAATTCCTTTCTATCAAGGTGAATCCAACGTCTAAGTCGAAGGATCCCAAGAAAACCACACGAGCTGCAGCTGGGGGAGGCTTTATGTCGGCTGGCAGGTTATTGAATTGCTTATTGAATCTTTTAATAAATTCATTAAACTAAGTGTTGAGGTACTCACGATTCCTCTTTTCTCCCCATTTCTGGGTGAAATAGTTTTCAATTTGTTCCCATGTAGTGATGGAGGCATTAGGTAGGGATTTGAACCATTTTCTAGCCTCTCCATCGAGGGATTGTACAAAGAGTCTCATAATCACATCTAGGATCTCCACATTTATGTTCTCAGCAAAAGAACTGAAGGTTTCAATATGAATTTTTGTCATGTTATCATATTCCCCATTGAACCTAGGCAGATGCTTTAGGTAGTCTTGGGGAATTGCACTCAGAGGCTGAGGTAGGTCAAGAGGTGAATACTTATGTAGAAAAGAGCCTCGAAGAACCATCTGGATTGGTGGGGAGGGAAAATTTTCTTTAGGAACTAGGGTCAAGACCATAGGGGTTATAGGGGAAGGATGGTATGTCAGGGCCTTAGGAGTAAGTCCTGAATAATGAGAAGCATCAAGCTAACAAATGGAAGAGGGAACTTCAAAGGCTGGTGAGATTGTAGCATAGTCTAGGTTAGTTTTCTCTTTCCAGACTTTCTTGAAAATCAAATTTTCAGGGTTAGATACAAAGTGGCTTTTCGCTGGGATGTATCTGAGAAAGTATGAGGATTTTTAAAAGCCAGGGTTATGAATGATAATGAGGGGATTGTGGAGTCACCAAGGTGATGTGAATGCAATGAGAATAGACTTTGATCAACTATTCAAAGAGTGTTTAGCTTGTCATATCCCAGGGGAAAAAAATCCTTCAATAAGCTCCTCGGCATCGACACCAAAAGATGTTGTGGCTCCCAGAGACAACCTTAGATTTCTTACAAAACCAGTGCCTCAGCACATTTAAATTAGGAGGGTCTCAAATGATTTTGATTAAAGGGAGACCTTAGTTATATTTTATATGTATACATATGGGGCTAGTCCATTCACTTAAATAAGTACAACATGGATTTATGGTATTACTTCACATACACAAATCTTATAGGTACGCATAAAAATAGTGGAGGCTGAGTAGTTCAAGGGGTTACAAGTTAATAAGATTTTGCAAAGTGGATGAGAGAGGACAATAGAGAAGAGTAACTCATCACATAGAGCATAAGGGTTCAATAATTCTATACTTAACACATAGTGCTTGAGGCATTAAGGACTTCTATTCTTATTTGAGTCGCAACAATAAATAATGAATGAAGGAGGAGCTAATAGCTATGATTCATGTGTTTCATATTTAAAAATATAATTTCAAGGGTCCACACAGGCATATACATAAGAAATGTTGAGACAAATGAATCTATGAAACAGTTACAGGCATTTGCATTAACATGTAAATACTAATGAATCCGTGAGGGAGCTTGAAATATTTCTAGCAACTATAATTACATGAATTCAGAGAAGAAGCATGAACATAAAAATGAGTTTTGAAAAGTGAACACATACTATAATACTTGAAGGGGGAATCACCATTGTTTCCTTGATAGTTTTAAAATATAAGATACAATGAGATACAACATGAAAATAACATCTAGTCTTTCTTTGGAATTTCTGAACCTCCTTTAAGTCTTGTTTTCCCCTCTTTATCTAGAGAGGGGAGAAAGAAAATACATTACAAAAAAATATATTTGTTCTAGATTCAATTGTCAGGTCAGCTAGCTATATCAGTCATGAATGGCTCTGTGGCGCAAAAAAATTATAGAATTAAATGCCTCCTTAGGAGGAAAGTAGATTACAGGACATCAAAATAAATATCAGTTAAAGAGAAGCATCAAATTGTCTTAGTGTCCATCCTAGTCATAGCTTCTATTACACATTGTAGTTGGCTTGTTATATAGCCTTTCGTGATGTTCAGATGGCTCCCATCACTTCCACTTTTACTACTTGAAGACATTCCTCTATGGAGTATGGGTTGGCTCAACTGTAAGTGCTTGTATTAGCAGTTCTTTGCTGGCTAGTGGGATGAGGCTCCGTTCCGAGCCATTAATCTTCTTGAGTCCCCTGTACTACATTTAAGTTTTTAGGTGCCCGCCCATCTGCCCATTAAAATCTGCTAGACATTACCAGAGCTTTGAAAAGCTCGATGCCGTGTTTCATGGTGCACTTGGGAGTTCTTCGAATGTGGGACTTTAACACAGGAATAACACGAAATAGGCACACTGTGACCTCCCTTTAAGCCCTCCTTTGGTGTAGTGCCCTTATCTCTATTTTATTTATACAGTTACTGGTTAAGATCAGGGGCTGAACCATTCAAAGGCTAAGGCCTTCGAAATAGTGTTTGGGAGCCTTTTTCCTTTATAACCCGGAAAGCCCTTGATACTTATTTTCACTAGAGTGGCTGAAATCTGGGACACAAAATCCTTATAGATCATGTTGTAATAACTTATCGCATCCGGGGCTCCTTTTACCTTTAGCTTTTCCCCTTAGCAGTTGCAATCATCTATCTGCGAGGTGACATCATCACTACCATGTGTCACTCTGTGAGTGGTGACACATGACACTTAGAAATGGCCCCATATCATCCTTGAAAACACTGAAATGGGGTGACACGTGTCCCCCATATGACCACGTCACCCTCCGTACTACTACATTCCTCACCCTACTACCACATGGGGGAGAGAGAAAGGGGTCGTTTGCCTTGGTTTTGCAGGCATTTCTTTTGTTAATGAATTTGGCCTATCGTGAGACTTTTTCATTGTATCACAGAATTGGCCCCCGCAAACATCTATTAAGTTAGAACCATGTCAATATTCCAAGTTGTGGGACTACGGGGTCACTGTGATGCGGGATTGCCCCATGTGTAGGAGAGAGAAGGGGAGATGACTACTCCTATTTTGTTCCACTTTCCTTTGTTAAATCATTTTAGCCCTCCCCTGATGATACAACACTATATTGCAAATCGGCTCCCACAAGGTCTGTGAAGTTTTACAACCCATCGATATTCTGAGCTACGAGAATGTGGGGTCATCGAGATGCGGGATGCGATATTGTGCCACATGGAGGAGATAGAAGGGGGGAAACCCACTCCTGTTTTGTTTCACTTTCCTTTGTTAAATTGTTTTAGCCCTCCCATGACGATGTTACCCCATATGGCAGAATCAGTTCCTGCTAGCTTTGGAGTTTTCTGTGACTACGAGACTATTGTGACAACTGATTTGCGCATGCAAGATTTCCCTCATACTTAGCCATTTTATTGTTTTTTGAGGCTTTCCAAGGAAATCCTAAATGGGCTCTAACATCTAATCCAAGAGTCCCTTTTTCGACTTCTATATACCATTGGAAATATTTTTCTGAGCACTAAGCCATGGAGGGGACCTGATCAATCTCTGAGATATTTTGTGGCCTGGGAAAGTGGCTCCAATCTTCACTTCTCTTTGGAAACCCTGGCCAATTGAAGCCCACAATGTAGTGAGTGACAACAATTAGTATGATGCATCTTTCACATGAGTCCTGACTACTACTAGTATTTTCACTATCATTGAGGAATTTACGCTACTGCTGACTCTACACTATGCCTCTCGCACTGCTTCCAACTCTACATTGTGTTCCCAAGCATCTGACTGTTGCTAGACTCTGGATCTGTCACTCTAGCATTTGAATGCATCTGCTGCCACTGATCCATCCTGCAACTAAATATTGTGGGCCCCCATAGCAAGGTATTGATTCAAGAGGTGTACCTCCTTAAAAATCCTTCCCATCTCTAGCACTTTGGGGCTACAAAACTAGGTCACCCCACCTCACTCCTATAGGTATATCAGTTCTCATCATAAAATATGATCTAATCAAATTGTTGTTGTTAGTCCTCTATTGATGTTTCTGTAGTGTTGCTGCAACTGCTGCAATAATGAGTCCAATCTCCCCAGATTCTGTAGTACTATCTTCCATAGGGTTGCTCCCTTTAAAACTAGACTCCCTCTAAGTCTCCATCTCCCTATGGGAAATCTGTCTAGTCCCTCCTAGAAACTGACATAGTCCTCTTGCACTGGAAATTGGACTGTGAAGCTCTGTACTGGGAATATCTTGGCTGGAATTGCACCTGCATATTGCAACTAGGAAATTCACACTACCTATGTCACTGCAATTGTTCTGCAATTGTCTTCTGGGAATTGGCTGAAACTAGTTATGCAACTAACATTTGAATGACTAGCTATGTCTATTGACACTGTGATTATCTTGCCACTGATTTTGTTGGGCTTTTGTAGCAAAGGTACTGATCCATTTGAGAAATATGCAACAACTGGATCTAATATGCTTCTCTTCCATGGATCCTTCCCATGATCCAGGTGGATATTGGTGGCCACTCGTGAAGTCCACTTGGACCCCCACCATTGTTTCTTTCAGCTTTCAGTTTCCTTAATTGTATCACAATTTACTATTTTTAGCAGTTTTTCGAGTCCTGAACCTCCGGAGCTATTTTGAGGCCCTAAATGAAGTTTATTTGGGAAACATGGGAGGAACATGGGTCCATGGACTGATGTTTCTCTTCCCGAAGTTGTGGTTCTTGAATAGATATTTCTAACTAGATATTGTGTGCATAAAACAGAGATCATATGCCAAAATTACAACCCCGGGAATTTGAGGTACCAATTTACCCAAACTGGGCCCACAATTTGGCATTTCATCTTCTTGGGTTAGGTTTTTGGATGTTTAGGGTTTTCTATTATTTCTCAACAATAAATAGGCCTTCAAGCCTCATTGTAACATAGTTTAGAGGCATGTAGCTACACATCTCTTCTTAGAGATAAGCTACCATCTCCCTAGCTAGTTTATTTCCATTTCTATTTGTATTGTTATATCTGTAATTTGTTGCATTCCTATTTAAATCTGGATTAGTGGTATCAAAATTCTCTGCTCTTTCTATGGCTTTCTTTGCATGTCCCCAATGAGGTTAGGATATAAGGATTTAGGGCTTGAACTAGTCAAACCTTTGCAAGACGAACCTTGCAAATCCCAATGGCCTCCCATGGTGGATGAAAAGAAAGATGAGGGGGTAGGAGATCCTATCAAAATCTTCTTGAAGAGGCCCTCGAGTGACAAAGGAAGACGATGATGGACAAATTTGCCCAGATCCTTCAACGGCTACCCATGGGTGACACACCTACTTCCAACAGCTACTCTAGAAACACCACACCATTTAAGGTACAAGTTAACTTTGACATTTCCATATTTGAGGGTTAGATAGATGCAGACGTTTCACATAAATGGTTAAATATGCTAGAAGGATATTTTTCTCTTCATGACTTTTCCAGCTGGGAAAATATTACTTTCCCTCTTCTCAAAGTTGCCCCCATGTCAAGGATTGGTGGGAAACCTATTTCGAGCAGAAGGATAAAAATACGACCTCACTATTTTTAGCAACACACACCTAGAACTCATTCTAGAATAGCATCAAGGAGCAATACTACCTTCTCGGAAGCTATGAGAATCAATACATAAAGTGGACCATGTTGCGGCAGGGAAGGGACCAAGACGTGCTAGAGTTTACCAATATTTTCCATACCCTTCACACAAAGTTGGGTATTAAGGATTCAGAGCAGCATTTGGTACTCAAATACCGTAGCTGCCTACACAAGTACATCGAAGAAGAAATATAATTCCTGAACATCTCCTCACTCAGCATGACATACTGATATGTCGTCAAGATCGAACAAACGTTTAAACAGAAGAAGCGAGACTTTGGATCTGTGAATCCGAAGCAAGGTGTTATCACTTAGAACTAAAAGTTTGATGCATATAGTTACATACCCTAATTTGATGACAAAGGTCTATGTTTAAGTTTTTTTCATTTTTATTTGTCTCACTTAGGATTCAGAGTTTTAGAGGTTTTTTAAGCTCAAATCATACTTCTCTCCTATTGGCTTTCCTCCACTCATCATTATTCCATAGTCATGTCTTGTCTATGCCATGTCACCTTGTCTATTAGTGATTCCGCAGCGCAGTCTTATTTGCCCATTTTGCAGCGCAATCATAGTCTAAGCAGTTTCGCAACGCGTAATGATTAAGCAGTTTCGCAGCACATCATTAAAAAATATAACTAACAGCGCTGTGAAATCATGGATTCGTGCATTCCGCAGCGAATCTTTCCCGAAATGTCAAGTCCATAGGTGAGTCAGCAAGTGCGTCCACTCATATCAGTTTGAGTACCTCTTGAATCATGTTTGAACGTTCATTTGCCGCCACTCCACCAATAGATTTTTGCTATGCACGGAAATATCATTCCCAAGAGATTTTACTGTGCATAGTCCTTAATAATGGTCGTGAGTGTTGCATGAGTGACCAGTCATGTTTCGATTTGAATTTAAAGCGAGGTTGTTCAAGCGATCCTGATTACAAGCGAGGCTGAATAAAAAAGAAGAGTTGTATCGTTGTATTACCATCTTGACCAGAGCTGTTAGGATTTGGCTGTGAAGATTTCAAAGTGAAAATGGAGAGAAAGGAGCACAGATCTGGCAAATGTCAAAGGAATGAACCCGAAGGCCTGGACATAACCTTGAGAGATGAAGGTGTGAAGAAGGCGTTTAAAGATGCTGGGTGATGGAGATTTTGTAAAAAGCTACAAGGAGGGCATGCACATGTAACAAAAGAATTTGCGCTTAATTTCACTGGTTTGAATTCAAAGGTTTCCATGTTAGAGATATCGGTTTCTCCAGAAGAAATAGCTGCTGTAACCAAGATCCCAAGAGGACAGGAAGAATGGTTCAAAAATTTTAAATTTGATAGGAATCCTTGTAAGGAGTTCTTAAAAGAGGCATATGTAAATGCGGATTTAACAAAAGCAGTGCCCAGGTTCTATCTCGAGGAACATTATTCTCTTCTTCTTACCTGCATTCCAAAGTATTTAACATGTGAAGGAAGATACAATAAGGTTTATCCTTATCATTTTAAACTGCTATTGCATTTTACCGGGAAAGTCTCCATAGACATTCCGTTTTATCTATTTCGCATTTTAAGTAAGATGTGTGATAAGGTGCAGCTGAGGAAAGAGGACTGTGAAACCTCTTTGTTTCATCATGGTGTGATTAAGTTGCTGATTTTAGATAGCCTCCAGAAGATGGGCAGAGACTGGAATTCTTTTATCTTCATGGCTGGATTCCAAAGTAAGACTGGCCTTACTCCTCAACCAGCCAGAGAGTTTACAATAGCTGAGATTCAAAGGGAAGCAAGAGCCAAAAAGAAAACCAAGCCTCAGCTACCAAAACCAGTGAAGTCGTTAGTCATTCAAGAACAACCTCAGAAATCAACAAAGGAGAAGACTCAGGGTAAGAAGACTGTACTTGAAGCAAGTAAATCTGAAGCGGTCTCAAGGGTGAGGACAAGAAGCCAGATTAATAAAGAAAAAGGAAAATCTATAGCTATCGAAGAGAGCCCTGTGTCTAAGGCAAGCCTAAATGATCTATTACAGGCTATTGAGTTAGAACAGTCCAAACCAATTCATATTGATTTGACACAGTCACCACAGGTAAAGGTTAAGAAAAACAAGGCCTCAAAAAGGCTTAAGTTTGATGAGCCAGCCCAAGATTTTGTTTTTAAACCTAGAAGACCTATGACCAGAAATTTCCAGCAGGTACAGGAAGCATTGCCCAGAACAGAGGAAACAGGGGAAGGAACACGACCTCAGCAAAAGAGCAGCAAAAGTAAAGAAGCCATCACATCTCAAGGAGATTATGTGGCAGCCATGAAAAGCCAAATAGAAGCAGCTGAAGAAGAAATTAACCAACTGAAGAAAGTCGTTGAAGACCTGAAGGCTGAGCTAAGCCGGTTACCTAATAAATGAATTCACTTTTCAGGAAAGGTTTTGTTTCAAACTTTTGTTAATTTTTCTTAATCTTAGTGTTTTGAAGATGTTTAAATCCCTGCGACACATATGAAACATCAAAGGGAATTTTTGGCAATCGATGATTGGGTGATATAAGTTCTCGGGACAAAAGGCAAACTGTTTTAAATAAAACAGCAGTTTCGTAGCGCGCTACGAAACTGCTGTAGATGATGTTTTTTAATGCAGACAGAGCAGTTTGTTATTATGAGCGGGAGTTTTTGAAAAAGGGACACCTGTCCATCACCACAGCCTACAGCATATCTAAAATGTGGCCACGTTCCATTCCTTGGGTTATTAAAGGCTCAGAAAGGTGTTGTTCATGTTCGAGCAAATTATGGAAAACAGAAGCCGAGAAGCAGGGGACATCTCCTTATACCACGAGGCAGATAAGGATTCAGCATTCAAAGGCCAATATGGCATATTTAATATCCAGCTCAGCCAAATCTAAAGAAGACCAGGTGTCAAAGGACGAGGAGTAGCCACTATGGCATGGAAAGAGAGTTAGAGTCCTAGTTAATTTAGAACTGTTTTAAAGTTCCAGTCAGCATTTCATTTTTATTTAATAGGCAGTTAAATAGCTGATAGGTGTCATTAGAGATAAGGATCGAGTTATTAAAATTCCCCTCATGCTGGAGGAGGAAACTCGAATTAGTTAGAATAAGGATTCTATATATATAGCTGAGACATCAATGTAATGGGGTTGGAAATTTGACAGCAGAAGTACTGTTTTAGCTTATGTAAAGACCATTGTCAGTAATACAAAGCATCTACTTTTCTTCTCAGGATTCATGAAATATTTTTCATGTCCAGAATATGTGTTTTGTTCTTCCCTTAATGTCTTTTTTCAGCTGCATGGATGCATAATCACTCAGAATTCACTGATTGTGCTCTGACTTCCTGTATGCATGTGTGAATTGTGGTTTTATGTAAGTTGTATTCTGAACATTTAAATGCTAAGTGCCCTGACTTCTATGCAAAGGTAGTGTCATTGTTCACTGAAGTATGCTTGACTCCATAGGCCCAATGGGAACTTATGAAATGTTTATCCAACCATTATATTTGTCTATGTTGTTACATCACAAAAGTTAGCCATCTCATCATTAATCAAAATCATTAACCCCTTTGAGAGAGCCCTCTCAGGCTAAGGAGGCTAAGCCTTAGTCAAAAGCTTGGTTTGAAATAGTTACTTAGAGTCATCCTGACTAGCAGCCTATCAGGCTTGATTTTGAGATAACACAAGGTAAAGCTGCCCCTTGTTGGAAATAATACTGAGAGGGGGGGGTGAATCAATATTATCAAGTCAATTATTTTTCAATTCATATACAGATTTGTATACGCTACTTTAGTTAGATAAACCAGCGTATATACGCAACTTCGGTTAAATAAAACATCATATAACTCACACACTTGTAATTTAATTATTCTTTAGATGTTAATCTTAAATCTGTGTGTCAAAACCATATAGACATCAATCAGGAACAGAAAAATAGTGCAGACAGTCACACACAAGAACACAAGATATAAAGTGGAAACCCAATGTGGGTGAAAACCACCTGGTACAATTCGTCTCTATCTTCTTTCAATTACAAACTTCTTTTTACAATGATTCTGTACTGGTGCAGCCTTATACCAGTATGTAGGCTACTACCTACAGAAGGCTACAACCTTCTTTCATTCTCCAGCTTCACCTGGAAGGGAGCTACAACCCCCTTTAGCTCTTCTACTAGCTGAGGTACTAGTATGCAGGCTGCTACCTACAGAAGGCTACAACCTTCTCTTTTCTTCCAGGGACCACATTTCATAAATTTTCAGACTGGATCCACGAATAACATCAATAAAACATCAAGTATATCTACATCAATCAATCTCCTTTGTATTAACCAATATAGAATCAACCAAACACTTCTTAGAATGTTGTAACCAGAAAACAATGACAGTAACCAAACACCTATTCTGAACCCAAAACACTGCAGCAATAAACAGAAGCAGCTAAAGCATATTTCATGAAACGTATGCTACTCCACTATGTAGAAACCTGCGTACATATGCATATGTATCAATGCCAACCAACGTATACGCTTTCTTTAGTTGCTGTACCTACGTGTATATGCGCCTATGCCGCGGCGAACCTGCGTATAGATGTATAAAAGATAATTTACCCTTTTACTTAATCAGACATCAGTTATACCCAGATTATCATATTTATAGATCTAATCATGCGCCAATTATAACAGATCAAAGGTTACAAAGATACTACTATTCAAGTCATAAAATCTTGATCCATCTTTTAGCGCTCAGGTTCCTTCTTGGTTCAGATCCAGCAATGCACCATACACCAATCACTAGTATTCCAGATCTTTCTCCTCTTCAGATATTCAACACTTAGTCGATGCAATTGCCAAATGATGTGCTTCCCTTTTTATAGTCCTAGGTATTACTCAAACCATGGTCCAAAAACATTATAGAATCAATACTAGGGACCCAATACTTGGGTTCAACACTTTGGAGTTAATACCAAGGACCAAAACCATAGGTTCAAGTACGTCAGACTAAATACCATGGACCAAACATAAATTCTACGACATGTACGTGATTTTATTTGCATGAAAGTGCGTGCATACGTATATGCGTCTTTTGATTAGTGATCCTGCGTGTATACGTGACTTTGCTGAGAGGAACTTATGCATATCGTATTTTCTTCCATTTTTAGTGCCTGAGCTGTGATTTGCCATTTGAGTGAGTTGCCATCAAGGACAACACCTATGCCATAGAGCCAAACTTGTGTCATAATGCCAACAATCTCCCCCTTTGGACTTGATGGGAACCCCAAGTCACTCAAAATTTCTCCCCCTTTGACATCAAGGGAAAAGGGTTATGCTCCCCCTCAATACATGCTGAATTTTCTGTTGTGCTGTGCTGTCCAAACTCCCCCTGACTATAGGCAAGATCTGCAAGAATATGTTCTGCAAGAGAAACATGATTTTATACACTATAAATGACCTTCCAACCACCAAAGACTCATACATACATCCATCTCTCAACCAAGTGGGAATTGACTCATCTACCCAATCAAGTGTGGATACTCCAAGAATTTACACATGATAAAGATAAGAACATTACTTCATTCATCCCAGGCATAGTGCGGAAAACCAAGATAGGCCGTTACATGACCTTAATAAGCAAAGAAATACATGGCATAGAGATGAAATATATATAGCAAGACTAAGATAGTGATTAACAACCAACATCAGTAGCATCATTGAGACCAGCAACCACGATTTCACTCTGCACCTGCTCCTCCTGAGCCGAACAACTGTGAAATTGAACCAAGATCTTCTAAGATAATGCCAACAATGCATTATTAGAAGAATATATGCTACCCCTGAACTTGAGCGAAATGATTTCTGTTAGACCCATAAAGACTCTTTTCATCCTAAGACTGGCCCCACTGCTTTTCTTCAAACCAGCATATACGCGGCTGTACCCACAGAAACTTGTGTATGTACGCGGATTACCCACCTGAAACTCATGTACAACCATTAACCTCTGAAAACAGACAAGATTCAACAACAAGATGATGTATCAACTACCCCCATCTTCTGTCTGAGGTATTCAAATGTCTCCCTGGGTAGTGGTTTGGTGAGAATATCGGCAACTTGTCCTTAGATGGAACATACTCCAATTTGACCTTTTGTTCAAGCACTTGTTCCTGGAGAAAATGATACTTGATAGCTATGTGCTTTGTTTTTGAATGCATGAAAGGATTCTCTGAAATACTGATTGCACTTGTATTATCACAAAAAATGGAAATAGGTGGAGTACAAGTGATTTGAAGATCTTGCAATTTTTGCATCATCCAAAGGAGTTGTGTGCAACAAGATACAACATCTACATATTCTACTTCATTTGTAGATAATGCAATGGAACTTTGTTTCTTGCTAAACCAAGATACTAATCTAGGACCCATGAATAATGCACCACCACTAGTGCTTTTCCTGTCATCCATGCTTCCTGCCCAATCTACATCTGTATATGCATGAAGTGTGAGATTTGTACCTCTAGGATACCATAAGCCATAGTTTTGAGTTCCTTGAAGATATTTGAAAATTCTCTTAACTGCCTGAAGATGAGTTTCCTTTGGATTTGCCCGAAACCTTCCAAATCTCCCTACTGTAGGCATAATGTGTGGTCAGGTACTTGTTAGATAGAGTAGACTACCAACCATGGATCTATAGGTTGGTTGATGTACAACTGCTAATTCATGAATTGCGTTGAGGCTGCATCCTGTTACCATAGGGGTACATACTGGTTTCGAATCCTCCATCCCATATTTCTTCAGGATCTGCTTGAGATATTTTGTTTGTGATAGAAAAATATCTTCTTTGTTTTGTTGGACTTGTAAACCAAGAAAATATGTGATCTCACCAAGTAGAGACATTTCAAATTCTTTTTGCATTACCAAGGCAAAGTTTTGACTCATGTCTTCCTCATTGCTACCAAAAATGATATCATCAACATAAACAACAAGTATTAGCAATTTATTATTGTCAATTTTTATATATAGATTGCTATCTTTTGATCCTTTTGAAAAGCCTTGTTGATGAAGGTAATTATCCAACCGATAATACCAAGCCCTTGCAGCCTGTTTAAGGCCATAGAGAGCCTTTTTGAGTATACATACACGTTTTGGATCATTTCCAAGGATAAACCCATTTGGTTGCTCAATGTATACTTCTTCATCAAAGTCTCCATTCAGAAAGGCAGATTTCACAACCATCTGAAATACTTTGAACTTCTGAAAGCTAGAGAGGGCAAGGAACATTCTAATAGCCTCAAGTCTAGCAATTGGTGCAAAAGTTTCTTCAAAGTCTATACCTTCTTGTTGCGCATATCCTTTACAAACAAGTCTTGCCTTGTTTCTAACCACATCTCCATTTTCATTCAACTTATTTTTGAAAATCCATTTGTCCCTATGACATTCTTATCTTTTGGTCTAGGAACCAACTCCCAAGTGTTATTCTTTTCAATTTTTTCAAGTTCTTCCTCCATGGCCTTGACCTAGCATTCATCTTTGCATGCATCTTGTACATTTTGTGGTTCGGTGGAGGAGAGCAATGCTAGATAGCTTGAAGCTTCTGAAATGGTTCTTCTTGTTTGTACACCTGCCTCTTTCTGCCCCAAAATTTGAGTTTCTGGATGATTCTTTTGAACGTACCTAGATGGATTCTTTTCTTCTATCCTTATCTGTTCTTCTAGTCCCTCATGAGTTTCTTCTTCGTCATGATTCTGATTTCATGTTGAAGGAAAGTCCTCATCATCATCTTCGAACTCTTTAGATTTTACTTGCCTAGGATTTTTTCCTTCTTCATCAACCACTGCAACGATACTCTCAACAATTTTTCCAAGTCTTTTATTATAACACTTATATGCTTTGCTATGGGGAGAGTAACCGAGGAGAATGCCTTCATCTACTCTAGGTTCAAATTTTCCCAGGTTTTCATCAGTCCTTTTAATGTAGCATTTGCTTCCAAAAATTTTGAAATATTTTACCGTGGGAGTCTTACCATACCAAAGTTCATGAGGAGTCTAAGTGCTATTTACCCGGATGTCTGTCTTGTTGAGAATAGTAACTACAACGAATGTGGCTTCACCCCAGAAGGTTGCTGGAGTTCTTGATTCATCAAGAATAGCACGAGCCATTTGTTGAACCGCTCTGTTCATCCTTTCCACTAATTTGTTTTGCTAAGGATTCTTTGCAGTAGAGAATTCCCTTCTTATTCCATGTTCTTCACAAAAATCGAAAAATTCATCCGAGGTAAATTCCCCTCCTTGATCAGATCTGAGGCATTTGATTCTACGATCTGATTTGTTTTCAACCAAGGCTTTGAAAGATTTGAACTTTTCGAAAGCTTCATCTTTATACTTCATGAGTCCTATCCAACACATCCTTGAAAAGTAATCAATGAACAATATGAAGTACTCTTCTCCTCGAGGTGACCTCTTCCTAGTTGGACCACATATATCAGTATGGACAAGTTCAAGTGGCCTGCCAGCTGATCCTTCCTTTTCAGGGAAATTAGTTCTGGTTGTTTTACCAAACTCGCATGATTTGCATATTGTATTGTCTGGAATTCTAATGTCCGGAAGATCATGAATTGCCTAATATTTGCATGCTTTCCTTATCTGAGAGAAGCTAAGATGTCCCAATCTTCTGTGCCATAGCCAGTGTTCATCATTCTTGCTTAGATAGCATTGTTGTTGTCCTTCTTTGAATATGTATAAATTATTTGGAGTTCTTATGCCTTTGATTACTGTTTTTCCTGTATCAAGCTCACGAGCAATACATCCATTTGATCGAAATATTACCTCAGTTCCTTGATTGTACATTTGACTGACACTCAATAGATTATGCTTTAAGCCATCAACATACATAACATTTCCCGCTTTGACCTTCTCTTTCAAACAAACAGAACCTTTACCTTTTATGAATGCTAGGGCGTCATTTCCAAAGGAGACCTTCTTTTCCTTTTCTAAGGCACTATAACACTGAAGTTTTTTGTTATCACCTATCATATGTTTTGACCATCCACTGTCGATGTACCACTGATTATCTTGTCCTTCTGCATATAATGCTATTCCACATCTTTCTGGTTGTGGTTCTTTCTTTCTCCATGTTTTGGGAGTTAATGAAGCTTGATTCTTCTGAGTTGTTTGCCGAAACCTTCTCCTACATTCAGAATCTTCATGACCAAAGTTGTTACAAATAGAACATTCTATTTCATTTTCAAGAGTAGAAAAGTTATTGTAGGTCCTTTTCACGATCCTAATCATACTCCTTTATTTCTGAGCTTCCCTAGTCATGATGGTATTGTAGGCAACACATTGAGGAGCTTTGTGACCAAAGTTATGACAAGAGAAACATTGGCCATTGAAAAATTCCTGCGATTATCAAACCTACAAACCAAATGATTGTAGTTTCCATTGAAACCCATTCTTGAGGTAAATTGAGAATGATTTACCTATGGTTGGTTGAAGCTTTTGTTCATCCTTGAAGTAGATTGTCCTCGATTTACTTGGTGATCTACATTATGCTTTTGCTATCAATTGTCAACCTGTTCACTTTTCCTTGCTGCATCAAGATAACTTTTGGAAGTGGATGGCTTTTGTTCTTGCTCCTGTGCTTGAGATGCTTCTTCCGAATATCCGAGACCTATCTTGATTAGAGGAGAAAGCTACACTTTGATAATCTCATCTAAAGTTTCAGATCCTTTAGCAAATCTAAGATTAAGGGCTTTTGTTTTCCCAATTTCTTTTCTAAGTCCCACAATTTCACATTCTAGTTGTTCATTGTGTTTATCTCTTTCAACAAGTTGGAATGTTATAGTATCTATGATCATATTCTTTTCCTCTAAACAAATTTTAAGTTTAGAAATTTCTATATAGAGACCTTCTTCATTTATAGCATTCAAGAAATCATCATCTTCAAAAGCCATCAAAATTCTATCATCATTTCCTTGTTCATCTTCATCACTATTTGAAAGTCCATCACTATCTTCATGAGTATCATAGATCTTCTTACTTACATTCTATTTTCTGTTCCATCTAACTAGTTCCTTACCTTTATCTTTATGAGGACACTTTGCAGCATAGTGACCGACTCTTCCACAAGAAAAGCATTTGAAAGGCAACTTACCTCTAAATCTTCCAGTTCCCGTTTGAAGGTTCTTGACAAAGTTTGATTCTTCTTCTTCTTCTTCAAACATATATCCTGACTCATTGTAATCTCCTTTTCCTGAGGCTTTGAATGCGGTTTCTCTCCTATCTCATGGTCCCCCTTTTCTCATTTCATAAGCAGTTAGAATTCCGTGCAGCTGGGACATGGTAAGACTCTGTAGATTCTGTTTTTATTCTATGGAAGAAGCTTTTGAATCAAACTTAAAAGACAAGGATCTTAGAACTTTTTCAACCAAAACAACTTATTTTATTTCTTCACCCAAGTTTTTCATACAATTTACAATCTCATTTATACGTAGGAAATAGCTAGCCACACTTTCATCATTGTGCATTCTGAGACTTTCATATTGAATTATAAGATTTTGTAGTTTTGCTTGTTTTACCTACTCATCTCCTTCATAGCTCAGAACGATCTTGTCCCATATTTCTTTTGCGGTTTTGATTTGCATAACCTTGACGAATTCTGATTGAGATAGACTACCTAATAGAGTATTGACAGCCTTTGCATTTGTTTCATACTGCTTCTTACCAACCGTATTTGTAGGAGTTGCTGAGGGAAATGTATATCCTGTTTCCACAATATCCCAAACTTCTGTACCAAGAGATTGAAGATAGGTTGTGATTCTTACATTCCAATAGACGAAGTTGCTCCCATCAAACATTGGCAGCCTGATGGATGCCTCTCTTTCGTAGTTGCTCATGATGATAGATCTTCCTTCAAGCGGTCAAGCTTTTTTTGAAGGACCTACTCTGATACCAATTGTTGGAAATAATACTGAGAGGGGGGTTGAATCAGTATTATCAAGTCAATTATTTTTCAATTCATATACAAATTTGTATACGCTACTTTAGTTAGATAAACCAACGTATATACGCAACTTCGGTTAAATAAAACAACATATAACTCACACAGTTGTAATTTAATTATTCTTCAGATGTTAATCTTAAATCTGTGTGTCAGAACCATATAGACATCAATCAGGAATAGAAAAATAGTGCATACAGTCACACACAAGAACACAAGATATAAGGTGGAAACCCAATGTGGGTGAAAACCACCTGCTACAATTCGTCTCTATCTTCTTTCAATTAGAAACTTCTTTTTACAATGATTCTGTACTAGTGCAGTCTTATACCAGTATGCAGGCTGCTACCTGCAGAAGGCTACAACCTTCTCTCATTCTCCAGGTTCACTTGGAAGGGAGCTACAACCTTGTGTAGATCTTGTACTAGCTGAGGTACTAGTACGCATGCTGCTACCTGCAGAAGGCTACAACCTTATCTTTTCTTCCAGGGACCACGTTTCATAAATTTTCAGACTGGATCCATGAATAACATCAATCAGACATCAATTATATCTACATCAATCAATCTCCTTTGTATCAACCAATATAGAATCAACCAAACACTTCTTAGAATGTTGTAACCAGAAAACAGTGACAGTAACCAGACACCAATTGTGAACCCAGAACACTGCAGCAATAAACAGAAGCAGCTAAATCATATTTCATGAAACGTATGCTACTTCACTATGCAGAAACCTGCATACATACGCATATGTATCAATGCCAACTAGCATATACGCTTTCTTCAGTTGCTGAACCTGCGTGTATACGTGTCGAACCTGTGTTTAGATCTATAAAAGATAATTTACCCTTTTACTTAATTAGACATCAATTATACCTAGATTATCAGATTTATAGATCTAATCATGCGCCAATTATAACAAATCAAAGGTTACAAAGATACTACTATTCAAGTCATAAAATCTTGATCCATCAATAGAACTGATCCATCTTT
This sequence comes from Pinus taeda, assembly GCA_000404065.3. Lineage (NCBI taxonomy): Eukaryota > Viridiplantae > Streptophyta > Pinopsida > Pinales > Pinaceae > Pinus > Pinus taeda. The sequence goes on from APFE031054784.1 coordinate 19,876, forward strand.
TAGCACTCAGGTTCCTCCTTGGTTCAGATCCAGCAATGCACCATACACCAATCACTAGTATTCCATATCTTGCTGCTCTTCAGATATTCAACACTTAGTCGATGCCCTTGCCAAATGATCTCCTTCCCTTTTTATAGTCCTAGGTCTTACTCAAACCATGGTCCAAAACCCATTATAGAATCAATACTAGGGACCCAATACTTGGGTTCAACACTTTGGAGGTAATACCAAGGACCAAAACCATAGGTTCAAATATGTCAGACTAAATACCATGGACCAAACATAAATTCTCTGACATGTACATGATTTTCTTTGCATGAAAGTGTGTGCATACGTATATGCGTCTTTTGATTGGTGATCCCACGTGTATACACGACTTTGCTAAGAGGAACCTACGTATACCTTATTTTCTTCCATTCTAGGTGCCTGAGTTGTGATTTGCTATTTGAGTGAGTTTCCATCAACGAAAACACCTGTGCCATAGAGCCAAACCTGTGTCATAATGCCAACACTCCCAAACTACAGAACAAAAGACAAAGCCAAGGTGAGGCGGCCCAAGAAAACCTGCCAAAGCTGCAAGCAAATAACAACGTCGTGAAGTCAAAAAAGGACATAGGAAAGTGGTGTGAGTTCCATAAGAGCTCCACTCACAACACAAGTGAGTGTTGGGCGAAGTAGTCATTGGTGGCCAAGCTAAAGGTTTGAGAATCAGATGCATGTTCCAACTATGAGTCAGAACCCGACAAGGGGAATGACAAAGGGAAGTAGATTATCGATGTAGAGCGCAATGCCACCGTTGCCACCATGATGATCTAGAAGGAGGAACCCAAAGATCCAGAGGAGGAGGAGTGTCTCTTCCACTCCCAGATGTGGGTAAAGGGATCCTTGCTATAGTTCATTTTCAATAGTGGGAACCAAAAGAACCTCGTTTTGATAGACATCGTGAAGCAGATGGGATTACCGACCACAACACATCCACTACCATACACCATCGGGTGGCTTCACGTGAGCTAGAAGTGCCGCCTTCCATACAACATCAAGCCCTTCACGGATGAGTTATTGTGTGATGTTGCTTCCCTTGATGTTTGTGATGTATTATTTGGATAATCATACTTGTGGAAGCGATATGTTGTGTATGAATCAAGGCCCCATGATGTTATTGTTACTTTGGGAAATAAGTTGTACATGATGCCAGAGGTAGCATCGCCTACCTCCATCTCTTTGGTTAGTGCAAAAGAATGCAGTAAGCTCATTTCAAAAATTGTGAAATTTGTTTTCTTGATGATATGCCATCAAGGAAAGAAGAAGACAGTGGCCACAACCTCCAAACAAGGTCCCTTCGCACGACAACTAAAGATGGACAAGGTCATGGAGGAGTACGAGGACATCTTCACCTCCCTCGTAGGGGTTCCTTTGCACTATCAGGTAAATCACTCGATTGATATGAACCCAGGTGCATCGCTTTCTAATGGACCAATGTATCAACGCTCCATTTTGGAGAATGATGAATTCAAGAGGTAGATTCAAGAGCTGCTATAGAAAGATCACATCCGTCCGAGTTCATCATCCTATGGGAGCCCGATTGTGTTGGTATAGAAGAAGGATGCGACTTGGAGACTCTGTATTGACTATCGTGCGCTGAACAAGATCATTGTCCATAATAGGTGCTCGATCCCACAGATTGATGACCTCCTAGGCCAACTAAAGGGGGAAAAATATTTCAGCAAGATCGATTTGAAGTTAGGATATCACTATGTACCAATCGAACCCTCCGATGTGTGGAAGACTGCCTTCAAAGCCAAAGAGGGCCTTTTCGGATTGACGAATGCTCTTTCAACCTTCATGAGGCTAATGGATGACATCTTGTGGCCATTCACCAATTCATTTGTAGTAGTATGCTTGGATGACATCCTGATCTTCATCCATAGTTGGGAAGAGCGCCTCCACCACATCCGACAGGTTCTCCAAACACTGTGACAAAGCAAGTTATGTGCTAATTTGGAGCAATTCACTTTTTGCATGACCCAGGTTCAGTATCTGGGATACATTATTGATGAACAAGGGGTGCATGTCAATCTAGCCAAGATCCAAGTCATTTGGGATTGCCATCTCCAACCACTTTGACAGAGCTCTGTAGCTTTCTAGGTCTTGCCAACTTCTACCGCAAGTCTGTGTTGGGATTTTCTCATATCACTTGCTCCTTGAGTCAAGTCACCAGGGGAAGAGCGAAAGAAAAAATCTTTTGGTCTAAATCTCAATAGAAGGAAATCATAGAGTTGAAAGATCACCTATGCTTGACACCAGTGCTCACATTACCAGACTTGAAACAACTATTTTGAGGTTGAGACAGATGCCTCTGAATATTCTATTGGGGCAGTCCTTACTCAACATAGGCATCCAGTGGCGTATGACAATGAAACACTCTCAGACACAGTCAGAAAGTATCCCACTTATGACAAAGAGATGTATTCCATTGTGTAGGCCTGTCAACAATGGAAGAATTACATTTTGGGGAAGGAAATGGTCATCCACATAGACCATTGACCCCTCCAGTTCATATAGACCCAAGGGAAATTCCAGAATGATCGCCATCAGAAGTGGTCCACATACATGCAACATTTCCATTTTAATATCAAGTATAAGAAGGGCAACACCAATAATGTTGCAGATTGCTCAATCAACCACTGATCATGGTGTTAACCACCATGCTCAACTCTTGTGGGCACGAGACTTCTGATTGGAAACTTCTCTACAAAAGCGACCTAGAATTCGGCCACACATACCAGACACTCTTGGAGGGTTAGCATGTTCCAAATTTTCACCTCCAGGATGCCCTGCTATGCCACCTAGGTCACCTTTGTGTTCTTTCAAGTGAGTGTGCCAAGATGATTTGAGAACGACACTACAATCGAGCTATTGGGCATTTCAGGGTTGAGAAAATGGTGGAAGTACTACATAAGCATTTCTATTGGCTGCATCTTCAACAGGATGTTAGGACGTACATCAAATCATGCACTACTTGTGCCATTGCCAAACTGACAGTCAAGAAGCAAGGCCTCTATACCTCGTTACCTACCCCTAGTCGACCTTGGGAATCCATCTCCATGGATTACATGTCATGCCTTCCTTCTACTAAGTATGGAAATGACTGTGTTTTTGTGGCCGTCGATAGGTTCTTGAGGATGGCCATTATGGCAGCCTGCAAGAAGAATATCATAGCATAAGCCATTGCTAAACTCTTCTTTGAACGAGTGTGGGTACACTTTGGGATCCCATAGTTTATCATCTCATATCGGGACAACAGGTTCCTCAGTATATTTTGGTCCAAGCTCTGGTTGATGCTAGACACCAAACTCACTAAATCCATAGCCTTCCATCCTAAAACTGATGGCCAGACAAAGGTTGTCAACAGGATGATCGTACAAATTCTATGCATGTACAACTCAAAGCATCCATGCACATGGGATGAGAGCCTCCCCTATGTTTAGCATAGCTACAACTGGGCTCTCCACAACTCGACTGGCCACAACCATTTTTAGGTGGGCTTGGGATTCCAGCCACTATGTCCCATTGATGTGGCCATGCCATTTGCAGCTACTCATGTAGATTCATATCATGTCTAGTCCGAAGTAGATAAGGCAAAAAGCTTCATTGAGAACATCCAACATATTTTCTAGTAGGTCCATGACATTATGGAGAAATCAAATGCCAAGTACAAGTAGTGACATGATCAACATCAGGTGCCACACAAGTTTCACGTGGGAGACACAATCTAGTTTCATTTGCAAAAGGAACACCTTACCAGAGCCTATCGGAAACTTAGAACACTCCAATATGGTCCTTACACCATTACCAAGGCTGTGGGAGACAATGCATTTGAGCTCATTATTCCCCCATTCCTTGGACTGTACCTAATGTTCAATGTGGACTACCTTTGGCCATACTTTCCACCATTACTAGACACATCTGACATTGCAGAATAGCTCACACCCATAGAGTTAAAGCTCGATTGCATGGAACAAGCTAACTGATCGGATCATGGACACATAGATCAAGCACACTCACCAGAAGAATATCCTACTGTATCAAGTTTTCAAAGTAGGCGAACTCGTTCACCACGGCAAGTGGCTCACCAGGGACCAAGTTCAACAGAAGTTTCTTCATCTCATCAAGGAAATTAGCGCAATGGGGACCATTGATTCCTAAAGGCAGAGGAATGATTCAGGTGGATATTGGTGGCCACCTACCAAGTGCACTTGGACCCCCACCATTGTTTCTTTCAGCTTTTCAATTTCCTTAATTGTAGCACAATTTACTATTTTAGCAGTTTTTCGGGTCCTGAACTTACGGAGCCATTTTGAGGCCCTAGATGATATTTTTTTGGGAAACCTGGCAGCAACATGGATCCATGGACTAATGTTTCTCTTCCCAAAGTTGTAGTTCTTAGATATATCTTTCTAATGAGATATTGTGCGCGTCGAAGTTACGACCTTAGGAAGTCGAGGTACCGATTTACCCAAACAAAGCCCACAGTTTGGCGTTTCATCTTCTAGGGTTAGGTTTTTGGATGTTTAGGGTTTTCCATGGTTTCTTAACAATAAATAAGACTTTGAGCCTCATTGTAACACAGTTCATAGGAATGCAGCCGCCACATCTCTTCTCAGAGATAAGCTACCATCGCCTTAGCTAGTTTATTTCCATCTCTGTTTGTAGGCATATTTTAGTATTTTACAGTAATTAAATGAAGTATTATTTATGCTGCATATATTTATGTATGGTTATATCTGTAATTTCTTGCATTGCTATTTAAATTCTTATTTCCCCATATGTGGCCATCACTACAAAAAGTTGAATTGCTCCTCTTCTCCTCTGTGCAGTTACTGACTGTCTCTACACACTCCTTGCTAGAGTGAGAAAATATGCTCACAACTACTGCTACTCTACTAGGAATAATAAAACTTATGGGCTAGAAGTCCCTTGAGAAAAGAATTCCCTTAGTGTGTTCCCTTCCTCCCTTCTCACGCTATTTTGCACTAGCAAATTGCTACAAAATAACTACATCTCAGTTGAAGATCTGCCCTGCAAGGAAAATTTTGCTGCTCCCTCTTCCTATGGTAATGTTTGATCTAGAAATTTTATTCTCTGTTGACTCTCTCAGAGAAATAAACTTTCCTCAAAAACTGACCCTCCTGGCCAAAGGACTGCGCTACCTTTGAGGGTTTTGATTTGCTGCGTATGCAAAGTTTTGAAATTCCTCTTTCCGTCTACTATTGAGCTCTCCCACTTAAGATCTGTGCTATGATACCATGTGAAAATGCAATTAACCCGAATCCTACTGCAACAACCAATTAAGTTTCTTCTATTTGTTAAATAAATTGAACAAATTATTTAATGCATCCTATGGTAAATAGAAAAACTAATAAATTGTGGCCTTCAAAAATACAATAGAGCAGAAGAAATAAAAAATGGAAGAATAGATGCACACACACAATAAAACACCATTATTTTTGGACCAATGTCCTCGGAAAAACACAACTTGGGAAAATCAGTGCAAAAGCTGAGAGTTTTATTATTATGCAGTATTAAATCTAAGTATAAATATATGTAAGCTTAAATCTAGCTTTCCTTATAGAGAAATAACTTACAGGATACCTAATGAGAAAAATCTCACACTCACCGGTGATCTGACACTGAGCTTGGCTCGATACACTTGGCCTCTAGCTCCCACTCCAGATTTTGGCACTGAATTTCAACTTCTCCTCATCAAAATACATATCTCCCTCCCTGCTATGTTTTGCCTCTCTGTGGCACTCATTGCCTCCCTGCTTTGCGCTACCTCTCTATGGCACTCATTGCCTCTTTGCTCTACGCTACCTCTCGATGGCACTCACTATATCTCTGCTATGCACTCACTAAAATGGAGAAACTTCCTTTCGGCCTTACTATCCCTACCCCTCTCTCATTTCTATGATCATACTGAATCACCTCTGGCAACTGACTGTTGCTACTTTGGAGATCGATTTCCTAGCAGATCAAATTCCTTTTCTCACAAGTGTGTTGTCTAGCCCCCATCTAATTTCTTCTTATAATCTCTCCTTGAAGCTCAATGACCAAGATTAAAACATAATCGATGGCTAAGATTAATTAGAAATTGCTCCAAGTCTTCTTCTAGAAGATTCTCACCATGACTTAATTAATACCCTTTAATTAATTAGTTTTCCTAAGTTTAGACTTAGGTACCATGAAAAAAACATTTATTATTTTAATTAAGTCATCTTTAGGTGGAATTTCTATAAATGACTTCTGTGGTTTTGAGAATACATGTATTCTAGCCTCTCCACAAAGTTTCATAACTAGAACACTTCCAATGCTACAAAAACTAACAGGTAGAGTTGAAGTTGTAGTTAAAGGAAATGCTTGACAGGGGATACATTAGGCGAAGTGTATCACCTTGTGGTGCATCGGTATTGTTTTGAAGAAGAAGGATGGTACTCTCAGATTATGCATTGACTATAGGATGTTGAATAAGGTGACCATCAAGAACGAGTATCCATTGCTGAGGATTGATGACTTGTTTGACTGACTAAAGGGAGCAGCAGTGTTCTTGAAGATTGATCTGAGATCTGGATATCATCAAGCATGCATTAAAGAGGAGGGCATTTGCAAGAGAAATTTCTAGACCAGGTATGTGCATTATGAGTTTGTTGTAATTCCATTCAATTTTACTAATGATCTAGCTACCTTTATGTGTTTGATGAATAGTGTGTTGTGTCCCTATTTGGACAAGTTTGTTATTGTTTTCATTGATGACATATTAGTATATTCTAAAAATGAGGAAGAACATTTTGAAATTCAACAATAGTTTTGAGATTGTTGAGAGAGCACCAGTTGTATGCTAATCTCAACATGCATAGTTTATTTCAAAATGAGGTACATTACTTGGGACAATTTGTCTCCAAGGAGAGCATAAAAGTGGATCCAAAGAAAATAAGAGTTATCATGGACTGGGCAGATCCTAGAAATGTGGATGAGGTAAGGTCATTCATGGGGTTAGCAAGTTATTACAAGAGGTTCATCGAGAACTTCTCACATGTTTCTTAGCCTATTACATTATTGCAAAGGAAAGGTAAGAGGTTTGAATGGATAGAGGAATGTACGGTGGGTTTTGAGAAGTTGAAGTAGTTGTTGACACATGCTCCAGTGTTAAACATCACAGATCGGGGAAAATTTTTTGTGGTATGTACATATGATTGTACAAGAGGACTTGGTGGAGTCCTTATGCCAGAAGGACAGGTGGTATCCTATGAATCATGAAAATTAAATGAACATGAGTAGAACTATCTGACGCATGATCTTGAGTTGGCAACGATCATTCATGCCTCAAGGATGTGGAGACACTATCTTCTTGGCAGGAAGTTTGTACTGATGAGTGATCATAGTGGGTTGAGACACTTGTTTCACCAATCGTATCTGAACACCAGGGAAGCTCGATGGTTGGCCACGATTAGTGAGTTTAATTTTGTGATCAGATACATCAAAGGAAAAAAGAATAGGATTGTAGATGTTGTTATAAAGTGGATACAGGTGAATCATATAGCAACTATGAGCTCATATGGGATAGACTTACAGGATAGGATCTTGCAGGAAGGTTAGTAGGATGAGAGGTATATTGAGATTGTGCACAGTTTGCAGCAAAGTACAGGTTCTGGTACAGATAGTGGTATAGGTACAGGTACAGATGCAGGTGCAGAGGATGTGGACTATTGTCTTACACCAAATGGATTTGTTAGGTTTAGAGATAGGATATATATGCGAGACAACAATGAGCTCAAGAAGCTGATATTGAGGGAGTTTCACGTGAAACCATATTCAGGTCACCCAGGCTATCAGAAGACATTAACTACAGTTAAGAAGTTTTATTGTTGGTCAAATTTGAAGAAGTATGCCACAAAGTTTTGTGGCTAGATGTTTGGATTGTCAGTAGGTAAAGGTAGAGTGTAGGCATCTAGGTGGAGTGATACAATTGATTTCAATTCCAGAATGGAAATGGGAGTTCATTTCCATGGAATTTATCACAAGTTTGTCGAGGATAATGAGACAATATGATTCCATCATGGTTGTTGTGGACAGGTTGACAAAGGTTTCACACTTCATTCTAGTAAAGACTACATATTTAGCTAGTGATGTCGAACACGTGTTCATCAAAGATGTGGGCATATTGCATGGCATTCCAAAGAATATTGTGTCAAACAAGGATTCAAATTTCACTTCCAATTTTTGGAAGGAGTTGTTTATAAGTTTGGGCATATGGTTGACCTTCAGTGCAACTTACCATCCACAGACAGATGGACAAACTAAGAGGGTCAACAGGATATTGGAGGACATGTTGAAGATGTACATGATGCATCAACAATGAAAGTGGGAAGAGTATCCTCCACTGGTAGAGTTCACTTACAACAATGGGTATGAGGAACCTTTGAAGATGAGTCTATTTGAGGTATTGTATGGGAAGAGTTGTAATACTCCCATCAGTTGGAGTGATCAAGTTGACAAGGTGTTGATTGGAACACACACGTTGGTAGACATGGAGTGGGAAATGCAGGTAATCAAGAAGAATTTGAAAGTAGCACAAGATAGGTAGAAGAGCTATGGAGATCATAATAGGTTTCTCAAGGAGTTATAGGTTGCGAAACAAGTGTACTTTCTCATCAAATTGAAGGAGGGATCCTTGCAGAATAAATCATGTGTGAAGCTGGCACCATAGCTTTTTGGACCTTTTAGGATTATTGAGAGAATTGGGTTAGTAGCCTATTGACTTGCACTGCCTCTAATAGTAAAAGTCCATGATTTTTTCCATGTGTCATTTCTTAAAAAGTATGTTAAAGATGTTAATCATGTGATTTATTGGTCTGTATTGCAGGTGGAGCCAAATGGAGAATTCCTATTGGAGCCATAGTGTATATTGTAGAGAAAGATGCTCATGCTCCAAACCAAGCAATTGAGGATGCTAAAGTGCAGTGGAAGCACTTTGGGCCTGATGAAGATACATGGGATATGGTGGATTAGATGTGGGCTATGTATCCTTCATTGTTTTCCGGTTGAGGTAAAGTAGTTTGGTGAGTCCTATTGGTGCGACTATAGCATAGTTAATACTATAGTCCTTACACCCCTGACAGGAATTTGACCTCATCACATACCATGTTCATGCATCCATGCATGCATCATCACCCAGCTCCAGCGATGCCCTCCTGCCTGAGCTTGACCTCACCGCGACTGTAATCCAGCGATACGTTCCTGCCGCCTTCTGCTCCGGTGTTCCTTCCCGCCTCCGGTTTATGGTCTTAATGAGCTTTACCAACCGCTCATAAACTCAGACTAATCCCAGCAATTGACTCACCGTAATACTTATCCTATGTGGCGCTCTATTTGATATTTCAAATTTCAAATTTGAGTGCGAGTGTCCTGTGTACCATGTCATACCATCAGCGTGAATACCATCCATATGTCACTCATTTTGAATTTTGTAATTGGGTTTGAATTTTGAAACCCGCCGAAACACTGATATTTTAATTTATTTGCTCAGCATTGGCTCCCGAAAGCGTCTATCGGAGGTAATTCTGGTGGTGCCCAAATTCACCATGGATATCTTAAACGTCGGAGAAGAGAGATGAACAGCACTAGTCACAGCTTTCTTTTCATGTGCTCTTCATTCTGGTGATTGTGTTGTTATTCCTTACATTGTCTTGGTACATGACCTACGAATCGACACTGGAGGGTTTGATGGATCAGCTCATCATGGTCCTCATTCTGTGCCCGATGAGTCACAATCTAGTCCTCAACTTCCTCGAGAAAAATTGATCACCCGCTGCAGCTAAGGGATGCCCAGAGGAGGTTGTCGTAACCCAAATAAAAAACTAGCATGTTGCAGGGCTTTGCCTCCCCAACAGTATCGTCGTTTCTTTTATTTCGAACGTGATGTGCCACACGATCACATTGTTGGCAGCATAGTGGAGCAGGGCTTGGGCCACTACTTGGAAAGGTTTTTGTAGGTGGGAGCGCTTTGGGTGCACCGGTCCTTGAATTGGGGATTCATAAATCTAACGTTTAAGCATCAGTTTCATAATTTGTCAAACATTTGTAATTATTCATGTGCTACTTGTATGCCTCGATACGGGCTCTTTACATGTTTTTTTGTGTCTGAACGTGTGTTGTTTTGGGACAATAACTATGTGTATCAAGATCAAACTTCTCGAGATAGAATACTTACCGCAAGAACTTCTAAAGATGAAAAATATTCTACATTTAGTGAAGGAGTGTTGTCCTTTGTTGGAACTACCATTTAAAAACATTGACGAAGAAAGAGAAACAGGTAGAGAGTTGAATAAGTTTGAGTCCTTCCATGACGATGATAAATGCTGATTTATGATATAGTGGTTTTCTACAGAAACATTGGAGTTATTATTTTCGGAGTGTGTTTGCCCAAACCTTCGGTCCTTGTATTTTCCGTAATTTGGGAAATCAACACAAATAGGAGGGCTTTGTGGTATGTTAAAACTTCAACATCTAGATGTTTAGGAGTGTGTAAGAATAGAGGAGTTGCCACTGCCACATCTTGAGATGTTGATATCTATGGAGAAATTGGATGTTTCTAAATACAAAATGCTGAGGAGCATTCCAAGGTTGGGGCAACTCAAGAAGCTCAGAACCCTATATGTTGTTGGATGCAATGAGATGTTAGAGTTGTCCATTGCAAGGAATTTAATGTTGTTAAAGAAGTTTCATGCTTATAACTGCTTGAAATTTTGGTGGGATGAGGGTGAGCTCGAAAAACTACACCAAACACTAAATGTCGCTTTGGTATTAATCATATGATGAATGGAATGTTTACAATAATTTTAACGAACATAATATCTATGTTTAACTATTTCATGTATACTCAATACATTAAATTTCAATATTTAAATATATACTTAATACATTAAACAATAATATGAAATGTCTTTGAGGCTTGCTTTACACATATGACATGATGGAAAGATGAATGGTTTTCAAAATGAAATAATCACCCAAAATCTGATTTAAAATTAAATATCATTTGTGAACTTTAAATTAATGATCTTAATACTTTGCAATGTAACCCAATATATCTGTGTAAAAGATGATGGTCAATCTACGTTCTCATCCCGACTTAATTTTTCCTATGAGTGACAATATCAGTGGACCTTTAAAATTCTCGACGATACGAGCGAAATCCCCACAAAAGAATTTCTCGTAGGGTTTATTGGTCACACACGCCATTCCCAAGAGATTCAAGCCATCTCCAAGAGATTCCTAGTTGGACAAATTTGGAGCATTTACAAATGGCAGATTTTATTAAATTATTATTAACTATATCTTAATATTAATTTAAAATCATTTCAAATTTATAATAATATTTTCTCATAATTATAAAATAAAAATTTAAAAGGATTAAAAAATGATTGAAATATTTTTGAAAAGTTTAAGATAATGATATTTAAAATTTTAATTAAAAAAATGATAAAATATATTATAAATTATTTATTAAAGTAAAATATATTATATAAATAGAAAATAATTAAGGTATCATATGTATTTAAGTTGGATTATGAAAATTACGGAAAGAAAAATAAGCAAAATTGCTAGTGATTTCCAGAATAATACTATGTAACATGTGTGATTCTGTCAACGTTTTGGATGGTGACTCCATCCATCATTAGTGACCATACAACTGTGTGTGGTCTTTGATGATAGATGAAGTCACCATAAAAAATGTTGACACATCACACATGTTACATAATATTATTTCGGAAATCACTAACAATATGACAATGGAAGTCTCCAATCACTCAAATTAGTAAAAGTTATATACATAAAAGAGGAGATTGCAATTTTTATTTTAAGAAATTTTATGAATTTTTTAAGTTTATCAATGGTTTAGATAATTATAGAACAAGATAATAATTAAACACTTATACAAAGTAATTTTCAAGGGATGTATTTTAACGTTTATTATAAAGTGAGAGGTTTTTACTTAGAAACATACAAGTTTGGGTTAAATGTTTTGTAAAAAGTAAGTTAGGGATATCAAATATTATTTTACAAAAGTCTTAAAAAAATAAATAAATAATTTGAATCTCTTCTTTTACATTTGCATGCTCTTCAATTCTACAATGGAGAACTGTCTTCCTAAAACATGAACTCATGACCTTATTGTTCTTATTCTTAAGGAAAGCAAAAAAAGAAACACCTCTATTTATATGATCATTATGGTTAATCCCTCTCGTAGCTAAGTCATATTGGATTATAATTATAAAAAAATAACATATAGCTCAAATTTGAGATAAAAGAGGTCATCTAAAATGAATGTACTAATAACCATTTTGAGTTGACTTTTCTATTATAAATGGTGTACAAGAATGTTATTGCTAACTTCAATAATACAAATGGTAGGTTGAAATAAATATGGAAGAGTGTCGGTTGCACTATATGACCCAACATTTAATGTCAATCTACAGTCCATAGACTTCAAGACACAACTTTGGAAATGTTGCATAAATACTTTAGAAACCTGCAAAGCCAAATCATAATCTCCTCTATAAATTTTTCATTACCTTTCTTGAATTCTTACAAACACTAGTCAAACCCTTGTTCTAATCTTGCAATCATAGGCATCCATTAGAAGCGAAACCCTAAGTACTGAAAATACTAATCTTTCAATCTACCAACATTTGAAAGCAACTCTTAACTATTAACAATTGGAAAGAAAAACCTAATTACTGATAATTGAAAGGCAAACCCTTAGCTATTGAAAATTTGAGAGAAACCCTAATTATCAAAATGAAAACCCTTGCTACTAATTAATTGGAAACTTGAGCATCGACTCAAAAAATGTAAAGGGTGTCTTTGAAGGGAAAAATAGTTGAGCTCCTAGCCAATACACACACTATAAAATATTTCCACACTCAATGCATAACTCTAAAGCAAAAGAAACAACTAAGCCTATTGTGATCCTCCGCTAGGTCCTATTGCAATCTATTTTTATGTCAAACAAAAGAAAGATTCCAAATCTATTCCAGACACACACCGGTCCATTATAAAATATGTGCAAACTATTCAAAAGACCATATGAATGAATAACAAGGTCCCTACTTAGTTTTGACACATAACACCTGTAAAACTTCATAAAAAGTTGCGAGCAAATATACTCACTCTATTCTTCAAATTGGCATACAAGTTTCAAATATTTCTAAGAAAAATCAATAAAATATGAATTTTAAAAGATAACGTGTTGCTCATAAAGAGGACATAGGAAAGAAGTAATTTTATAATCTGTAAGAGCATAAATCATCACTTTGTTCACAATGAAAAATATGCAATATTATAAATAATTGAATCCCTCTTATAAACAATTCCTTTGACGCATGTCAGACAACACATCACTCATACCGACACTGTGAAACCTCAAAACAAAAATACCTATATGTTATGTTTGAACTCAATCAATAACTCCAAGTCACGTTACGTAGCTCTAAATGGGACTCAAGGGAACTTGATCATTTCCTGAGAAAAAGAGAATATGTTGCATTAATTGTTAATGTCCTTGTATCCTTATAGCCCATCATAGTTTATCTTTGCATGCCATCCTTGTGATTTTCCTATTTTGCAATGCTTGCTCAAGGAGTGTCCATCCTTCTTGTGGTAATTCAAAACTCTAGTCCTCCTTGTGCTTCCAAGCATGCCATTTGGTGTTTTTCAATTGCATTTTCCAATAATTCACAATAGAAATATAGTAATTCTCCTTCATGGTAGTCTCTAGTTGAGCATATTCAAGTTTCCCTCCTAACTTAGGAGTCTACTACGAAGAATATTCCTAGAAACAAATTGATTCACCTTTCTTGACTTCCCAAAAACTATGCTGCTAATTTATGTGTTTTTCGAGATCTGCCAAATTCCAAATCGAGGAGCCTTAGGTGTGTGAATGATTCACACTTTTATAGATATTTATCTAGACAATATTTATGGTTCTAAATGATTTTTCAATTCTCGCCTCCTCCCTGAAGCCATCACCACCACATTTGTTCTCCTAAGAAACAACTTAAAATTTATAGATCATAAAGGCCCAGTTGTCCACATTTCTTAGGGAGGCACAAGATTTCCCAACCCGCCAGGGTCCATTTCTATTCTATGATAGCCCCACCCCAAAGGAAATAACTATAGAGGTTTCTAATGGAATGAAAGACTCCTTTGGAGATAGCTAAGACATAAATTTGATATAAAGGAAGATCTTAAAGGACATATTTAAGGAGCACAATCTTGTTGGTAATGTGAAGGGAATGGAAAGTATAGTTATCAAGATTAAGGGAGAGTTTATAGAGGAGATCTTGTTAGTGGATTGATCTTAACGAATTTGTGACTAAGGGGGCTCCAAAAAGTATAAATAAGTGAGCTTGGACCCTAGGGTGAGACTTGAAAAAGAAAACTTGGGATTTAGAAAAATTGTTGGAAGTTCCTAAGGATAGCATGAACTCTTCTATAATGTTCTTAAGCTCATCGAATTCTCTTGCCATTGGGACACCCATTAACATGGTGTCATCAACAAAATATTTATCATTAACTAAGTCTGCATTGACAAAATCCTTAAGCTCTTTGATTTTCCTTTGTTGAATTATAACCTGTAATGAGTGTTGTAGACCTTCAATGATCAAAATAAAAAGAAATGGTGACAGAGGATCCTCTTGAAAGATACCCTGGGAGGAGTTAAAAGTATGTGATGAAGATTTATTAATAAGAACAAAGAAGAATGGGGTGGAAAAAGGGGAACCAACCCAGTCAAACTTGTCTTCCAAGAAGCCAAATGCTCAAAGAATGTGATATAGATAAGACCAACTAAAATTGTCAAAATATTTAGATAGGTCAAACTTACTATCCATTCCTATATTCCTAGGCTCTAGAGAGTAGATGATTTCATGTGCCACCACTATGTTAGCTAAGATTTCACGTCCCTCTGTATAGCCTAATTGCTCCTTTAAGACAAAGGAAGGTAACAAATGTTTTAGGAGGTTTGAATTCACCTTAGTTATGATTTTATATATGATGTTATAGAGGTAAATGGGTCAAAACAAATAGGATCATAAGCTTGGTTAGATTTTCGAACTAGGGTTATGAAAGTGGAATTAAGGGCTGGTAACATTAACCTAGTTTTCTAGGATTCTTCCACTAATATATGTATTTCATGCCATTGAAGGACCAACATGCCTCAAACAATCTGTGGTAAATTTTTTAGGGATAGGAGCCTTGTTTTTGGGCATGTGCATAAAATTTTTTTCCACTCTAGCAAGATATATTTCCCACATAAGAGCTTGATTTTGTTCTTATTTGACTATAGAAGCAGTATTTGTAGCAATTATTTTGATAGATCAAATTCTATTAGGGATGGTATCTTTCAAGAGAGAATTGTAATACCCATAAGCTCCTTCTTAAGGTCCTAGTGATTAGTCATTTTTTTTCCATTACCATCCATCAAAGAGAAAAATATGTTTTGGTGTTGATATTTTATCATAAACTTATGAAAGAGATTAGTGCTTTTCTCCCCTACTTTCTGTTAGAAATACTGAGAGGGATGGGGGGTGGGGAATCTGAATCAGTATTTCATGCCCAATCACATTTTACATATTTTAAGCTTTCATTTTCAAATTTATCTGATCCATTATTCCATTAGTAACACGTTGTGTTGTAGATCCAGACATACTTAGTTAAGCATAAGAAACATTAAACATAAGAGCACAAAGGCCACAAAATTGAAACACAACAAGAACACATAGGGACACCAAATTTTTAGGTGAAAACCCAAATGGAAAAAATCATTGTTGTTATTGTCTCTATCTTCTTATTATTATAAAGAAAATCTTCTAACATCTTGCACTGGCACAAACTCTTACCAGTGCAGAGACTCTTACTTGCTGGAGGCTACCACCTCCTCTAGTTTCTCCAACTTCGATTAGAAGGAAGCCACTACTCCCTCATCAAATTTACCGGCTATTTCCAAAAGGAAGCTACTACCCCCTCACTGAGGGCTCCCATGCTTAGTACCTCTATGGATCACATTTCAAAATAGGATGTCCCATAGAATCCCTCTATTACTATTTTTGTGGCTTTATATTATTATTGTTAGGTTGACTAGGTTATATTGTGACTCCTTAGACTCCTATATATAGAAAGAAGGTTTTGTCATTTGAATCATCCAAGAATTGTTCATTTGTGTAATGTAAAGGAGGTTTCCCCCTCGAAGAGGCTGAATTCTAAGGTGTTCAACTATATTTTCTATCTTTTTGTGAGTTGGTTTCATAACATTTGGTATCAGAGCATTCGATTCTAGGGTTTTGCTACTCCAAATAGGTCATCGTGGCATTTTTGCTCTAACCTTTTTTCCGCGACGTTTCAGAAACTAAAAAAAAACCCATTTGAGAAGAAATCGCACTGAACCTCGGGTCTGAATTTCAGAGCTTTTGACACTACATTTGCGGAGATATGATCTGAGGAACTTGGTCTCTTTACAGACTCTTGAATTACATTCCAAACAGGTGACGTGGGGAAAATCATCATAACTTTCTCTCTGTGGATATATTCCATATATGCCCAGTTTCCGTATATGCACACATCTTCCGTATATGCCCAGTTCGCGTATATGCACAATTTATGTATATGGAATTTTCACATATACGATGTAGAAGCATAAATGAAGATGTGTACAAATTCGATATACAGAAATTGCGCATATAGGGAAACTATCCATATACGGAAGACACGCACACATCTTCTGTATATGCCCAGTTTCCGTATATGTGCACATCTTCCATATATGCACAATTTCCGTATATGAGCAATTTATGTATATGATATTTGTGCATATATGATGCGCATGTCTTCCGTATATGCCCAGTTTCTATATATGCGCACATCTTCCCTATATGCACAGTTTCCGTATATGCACAGTTTCTGTAACATAAATGAAGATGCATGAACGACGTGCATATACGGAAGATATGCACATACAGGAAAGTTAGGGATATACGGAAGACACGCGCATATCTTCCGTATATGCCCAGTTTCCGTATATGCGCACATCTTCCGTATATGCACAGTTTCCGTATATGCGGAGTTTGTGTAACATAAAGGAAATGAACAACGTGAATATATGGATGATATGCACATACAGGAAAGTTCATGTATCTGCATCGTATACTCGCAAATTCAATATACAGAAATTACGCATATACGGAAACTGGGCATATATGGAAGATTTGTGCATATCTTCCGTATATGCCCAGTTTCCGTATATGCACACATCTTCCGTATATGCTCAGTTTTCATATATCTTGAAATTGCGCATATACGGATACAGTGCATATACGGAAGACGCACACATCTTCCGTGTATGCCCAGATTTCCGTATATGCGCAAATTCCATATAGATAAATTGTGCATATACGGAAACTGTGCATATTCGGAAGATGTGCGCATATATGGAAACTGGGCATATACGTAAGATGTGCGCATATACGGAAACTGGGCATATACGGAAGATATGCGCGTGTCTTCCGTATATGCACAGTTTCCGTATATGCACAATTTTTGTATATGGAATTTCCACATCTACGATGTAGATACATGAACAACGTGCATATACGGAAGACACGCACATACGCTGTAGAAGCATAAACGAAGATGTGTACAAATTCCATATACAGAAATTGCGCGTATACGGAAACTGTGCATATACGGAAGACACAAACACATCTTATATATATGCCCAGTTTCCGTATATGCGCACATCTTCCATATATGCACAGTTTCCGTATATGCGCAATTTATGTATATGAAATTTGCGCATATACGATGCGCATGTCTTCCGTATATGCCCAGTTTCCACATATGCGCACATCTTCCATATATGCACAGTTTCCGTATATGCGCAGTTTCTGTAACATAAACGAAGATGCATGAACGACGTGCATATACGGAAGATATGCACATACAGGAAAGTTAGGGATATATGGAAGACACGCGCATATCTATCGTATATGCCCAGCTTCCGTATATGCGCACATCTTCCGTATATGCACAGTTTCTGTATATGCGCAGTTTCTGTAACATAAAGGAATATACATGAACGACGTGCATATACAGATGATATGCACATACATGAAAGTTCATGTATCTGCATCATATACGCGCAAATTCAATATACAGAAATTTGCACATATACGGGAACTGGGCATATACGGAAGATTTGTGCATATCTTTCGTATGTGCCCAGTTTCCGTATATGCGCACATCTTCCGTATATGCCCAGTTTTCGTATATGCGCAATTTATGTATATGGAATTTGCGCATATACAATGTAGAAGCATAAACGAATATGTGAAGAAATTCCATATAAAAAAATTGCACATATACAGAAACTGTGCATATACGGAAGACACGCACACATCTTCTGTATATGCCCAGTTTTCATATATGCACACATCTTCCATTTATGCACAGTTTCTGTATATGCGCAATTTATGTATATGAAATTTGTGCATACACGATGCGCATGTCTTCCGTATATGCCCAGTTTCCATATATGCGCCCATCTTCCGTATATGCACAGTTTCCGTATATGCGCAGTTTCCATATATGCGCACATCTTCCGTATATACACAGTTTCCATATATGCGTAGTTTCTATAACATAAAGGAATATACATGAACGACGTGCATATACAGATGATATGCACATACAGGAAAGTTCATGTATCTGCATCGTATATGCGCAAATTCAATATAGAGAAATTGCGCATATACGGAAACTGGGCATATACAGAAGATTTGTGCATATCTTCCGTATATGCCAAGTTTCCGTATATGCTCACATCTTCCGTATATGCACATCTTCCGTATATGCATAGTTTCCGTATATGCTCAATTTCCATATACATAAATTGCGCATATACGGAAACTGGGCATATACGGAAGATATGCGCGTGTCTTTTGTATATGCATAGTTTCCGTATATGCGCAATTTCTGTATATGGAATTTGCACATCTACGATGCAGATACATCAACAACGTGCATATACAGAAGACACGCACATACGATGTAGAAGCATAAACGAAGATGTGTAAAAATTCCATATACAGAAATTGCGCATATACGGAAACTGGGCATATACGGAAGATTTATGCATATCTTCCGTATATGCCCAGTTTCCGTATATGCGCCCATCTTCCGTATATGCCCAGTTTCCGTATATGCGCACATCTTCCGTATATCCACAGTTTCCGTATATGCGCAATTTATGTATATGGAATTTGCGCATATACGATGCAGAAGCATAAACAAAGATGTGTACAAATTTCATATCTTGAAATTGCGCATATACGGAAACAGTGCATATATGGAAGAATTGCACATCTTCCATATATGCCCAGTTTTCGTATATGCGCAAATTCCATATACATAAATTGCGCATATACGGAAACTGTGCATATACGGAAGATGTGCGTATATAAGGAAACTGGGCATATACGGAAGATATGCGCGTGTCTTCCGTATATGCACAGTTTCTGTATCTGCACAATTTCTGTATATGGAATTTGCGCATATACGGAAACTTGGCATATACGGAAGATGTGCGCGTCTTCCGTATATGCACTGTTTCCGTATATGCGCAATTTGAAGATATGGAATTTGTACACATCTTCGTTTATGCTTCTGCATCGTATATGCGCAAAGTCCATATAAATAAATTGTGCATATACAGAAACTGTGCATATACGGAAGATGTGTGCATATACGGAAATTGGGCATATACGGAAGATGTGCGCATATACGGAAACTGGGCATATACGGAAGATATGCACAAATCTTCCGTATATGCCCAGTTTCCGTATATGCGCAGTTTTCGTATATGCGCAATTTCTGTATATGGAATTTGTACACATCTTCGTTTATGCTTCTACATCATATGTGCGTGTCTTCCGTATATGCACGTCATTCATGAACGACGTGCATATATAGAAGATATGCACATACAGGAAAGTTAGGGATATACGGAAGACATGCGCATATCTTCCGTATATGCCCAGTTTCCATATATGCGCATGTCTTTCGTATATGCCCAGTTTCCGTATATGCGCACATCTTCCGTATATGCACAGTTTCCGTATATGCGCAATTTATGTATATGGAATTTGCAATATATGATGCAAAAGCATAAACGAAGATGTGTACAAATTCCATATACAGATGGATCAAGTCATTCAGGATTTGGGATCAGATGCGAATGTTCTACCGCAACAGACATGGGAGCAAATGGGAAGACCTGCACTGCAATGGTCTCTGATTTAGCTGAGAATGGTGAACCAGCAGAAAATTATACCTGTGGGGTGATTGTAGGGAGCAACCGGGCTAGCATATTTTGAAGTAATAAAGATTGTTGATGACAGCAATTCGTACCCTGCGCTCCTGGGAATTGACTCAGCCACTGATATGAATGGGGTAATCAATCATGTCAAGAATACAAAAAAGGTTTTTCAATACTATAACTCCATCCAAGATCACTACCGAGAGAAAACATAGTTTCTTGAGTCCAGTAAATGAAAAGAGGCGATGTGGTCGCAAGTTAAAATCAGGGATAGATAAACTACAATTTGAAAGGGTTGGACGAGTTCATGCAAGGGAAAAAAGAATGGATGAACAATTGGAGTTATCTTCTCAAAAACAAAGAAATTGGGACCATGTGCCTGAGATAACACAAGATTCTATTATACCCAATATTGGTATGGAAATTTCATGCTATGCATTGTTTTACATTAAATGTGATATATTATCATTTTCAATACATTTGCATAACTATATGAACTTTTTTTATTGTTACAGCTGAGGGACCCACATCTCACAACATTCCAAATTGTTGAATTCATTTATTTAATGAACATGCTATTGAAAAAAGATCTAGCATTGGGAACACAGCTTCAACCATTAACATCCCAATATCCTCCCCAAGGGTGCTTCCCCCTATTGTACAACCAATTAGGATGTATCATCACCCACACCCACCACCTTTTTCCTTCATAAATTCTTCCATGCCTATAACCACCTCTGTAATACCTTCCCAATGCTCACCCCTACCCTTTAGTATCCACCATTCTCATTTTTTAAATCATCCACCCTTAACATTCCAATTTTCGCCCCAGGTTAATTCCCCAACCTACAGTGATTCGCACTATCGTACAACTAGTGGGGGTGTATCGTTGCCCACACCCACTACCTTTTCCCTATTTCACTTTCACCATGCCTTTATCCAACACCCTTGAACCATGCCTATATTTATCACCAAGTGCTCCACCATCTACCCAGGAAAGGTTATCTTCTACATTGCCTCAGATCCTCACGGTGAGAATGAGTATTTGATCAAAATATCATCATGAATTAATGAAATTGATTCTATGCCTTTCAATTTTTACAACTAATTGATTATTGTAATTTTTGTAGAGATATCAATTTGGAAATCCACCTGGGAGTGCCAAGAGGGACGAGGGTGACTTATAGACCCATACTTTAGATCGATCATGATGTTGTTTTTCTATTATGTCATTTATGTGCATGAGATTCCATTATCTATATTGGAAATGAAGTTCTATTTTGTAAAAAATAAAAATGTATAGTTGGACCAATTTTGAATAAAAATACATAGATTTAGACATGTGTTTATGACAACATCTTCATTGAATTTTAAATCCATATGTGGATGCGTTGTTATATTCTATCAATGTTACATTACTTTTGATGAATGTAGTTGTAATATGTTTTGCTTTTATTATTTACAAATTATCAAGTTTACAAGTTACTTTTATATTTATATCTTATTTTGATGTTGCATGCTTGGATGAACATATCATTACCATGGATGTACCTCTTGTTTTAATAAATTAGGAGAAGACACCAAGTATAGGTCACAAAACATATGTATAGAGGCTAGAGTTCTACACAGCTTCCGCATATGTGTATATCTTCTGTAAATGCACAAGTTTTTTCCGTATATGCGTTTTTTTTTCTGTATATGTGCATATACAAAAAATATGCACATATACAAAAAATATGCGCATATACAAAATCTTCACATATACGAAAGATATACACATATACGGAAGTTGCACATATATGCAAGATGTGCACATATACAAAAGTTATGCATATTTATGGAAGATTTGAACATATATAGAAAATATGTGTATTTATGAAAGAAGCATAAATTTTATATATGGATGTAGCACAAATTTATATATCTGCATATTTCATATCGCATATTTTTTGTATGTTCACAACTTATATGTATGTGCATATCTTCCGTATATGCACATAAATAGAAGATCCACATATATATGGAGGTTAAAGTTGAGTATATAAGAAGGTTGAAGTTATTCTCAACTTTTGTATATGCGCATATGTGGAAGCTTTGTATATACAAAAGTTGTGCATATCTTCCGTATATGAACAACTTCTGTATATGCATATATCCTCTATATATGTGAAACTTCCATATATGCACATATACAAAAGCTAAGTATATAAAGA
This sequence comes from Pinus taeda, assembly GCA_000404065.3. Lineage (NCBI taxonomy): Eukaryota > Viridiplantae > Streptophyta > Pinopsida > Pinales > Pinaceae > Pinus > Pinus taeda. The sequence goes on from APFE031054784.1 coordinate 42,517, forward strand.
AGTTGTGCAAAACTTCCATAATATGCATACACAACAGTCCATATATATGCTCAACTTTTCTACCTACACATATTTTCTGTATATGCAGAACTTTTATATGTGTGCATATTCTCTCTCTATGAGTATCTTACGTATATTCACATATCTTCCTATATACACATATTCAGAAGATATGCAAATATACTTGAAACGTATATATGAAAGCTACACATATATGAAAGATATGTGCATATATCATGTGCATGTGAAACTTCTGTATATATGCATATCCTCCATATAGGCATATTTGACAACCTCCATATGTGCATATCTTATGTGCCTATTTTGAAGAAGTGCATATACGAAAGACATGCACATATATGGACGGTAGAGTTCTGCACAACTTCTGTATATGCACATATCTTTCATATATGCGCCATTTTTTTCTGTATATGCAATTTTTTCCTTATATCTGCATATCTTTTGTAAATGTGTATACCTTATCTACACTGCACAACCTCTATATATGTGTATACACAGAAGTTGTGCGTATATGGAAAATACGCATATATATTGGATTTGTTTATATATGAAGGTTGCAGTTGTACATGTGTATGTGCATATACGAAAAATATGTGCCTATACAAAAGCTTCACATATACGAAAGATATACACATATACAGAAGTTGCGCATATATCAGAAGGTTCGCCAATATAGAGAGGAAGCAAGTGTTTCATCAGGAACTCCAACTTTTGAAATTCATAGGATAATGGTATGATGGCATAAGAGATGAAGCAAATCAAGGAGTTGAACCTCTTTTCAATCAAGGGAGCTATTGAAATAATTGTAGATAACCTAAAGGTAAAATAGGTGTATGCTTGTATTCAATATTATAAACTCATGTTGTATGGTTGTAGGTAACATGGATCACTACTCTATCTTGAGAAGCATGATCAAAGAAAAGGAATCTCCTCCCATGAAAGTTGGTGCCCTAAGGCATGTGTCACACTAGTTGAAATCAACATAATATGTCCTCATATGGAATATGAGGTGGTTGACGGCAACTAGAGGAACTCTGATTGGAAGTTCCTAGGAATGTCATGTGTGAAGAAAGAAATGAAGAGAACATAGACTATGCAACCATGAAAGAAGGTAGTCAACGCATTCCAAGAAGTGAAAGATTTGACTATGAGACATCCCTAAAAGATATGTATAATCTAATGGAAGTTTGCAAAAGATGGAGATCCTTGACAATATATATATATATATAATATAAGAGATGTGTGAACATGTAAGAAGGATGTTAATGCTAAAAGGAAGATGCCATGATGAAACACCATCACAAAGGGAATTTTGATTTAAGTGTTCATTTCATATTTTTTAACAATATCAGGATGGTCTTATGTAGGTCTTCCAAGAACGCCACGTAGAAGGGTGTAAGATCCTTCCAAATAAGATAGCATGAAGAAGGCAACTTGACTGATGGATTACTTTCTGATGAAAGGAATGATGACATGACTGACTCATGGATGAAAGTGATGCATGGTTTGTGACCTATGGAGATGTCCCAAAAGATGAAGACTAATTGACAAATAAACTCATGAAATCAAAGGAAGGATCTCTTCAAGCGATTGGTTTTTTTTTTTCTGTCTACACTTGAGTAGATATTATAGGTCCCTAATTAAGAGGGATTATGGAAGAAATTTTCTTAATTGGAAGAAACTTAGAAATTCCTAAGCCAAGAGGGAGCTTAGGTACATTCCTTTATTGGAATAGATATGTCCTCCATAATTAATAGGGAGAGATAGATACATCATTATTGTCTTCACTGGGAAGAAATAATGAAGGACAAGTTAAATATCTAGCATTTGATCCTCTTTAAAGATGACATAAGGCATCCAAGATAAGAGTAGTCATATAGGACCTGTATTCTTTGAGGATTGGGAATCTAAGATAAGAATAGTCCTAATGGAACACAGCATAAGAAATCAGGTGGGGTATGTTTAGGGAGAGATAATGATCAAAGTGTTTATAAATCATTGGTCTTGCCAATATTGAGCTTAGATCCTGTGGAGAGATAGAGCTATTAGTCAAGGCTTTTATATGTGACAGTGTTGGTTGATATGATGCTATAAAGATGGGATACCAATATGATTCTTCTTATGAGAAATTCTTCATTGAGAATGGCCAAGTACCATTATGAATACCTCCATAGTTAAGAGGAAGTGTTCAAAAGTTTAACTAGGTTTGGTCTTCATAATGACATGTGTAATTATGTTTTTTGTGTAATTTATGTAAAGAAGAAAAATAAAATGATTGTATGCTTGGCTCATGGGTTTCATGAGAAAGAAGTTTTCTTTTTAGATGGATCCCATTAAGAGCCTTTAGGATTTGTCATAAGAGTCAATTTCATGTATGAAGAACCATTCTTGGTCCTGCTACAAATGTATATGAGTCAATAGAATGGTCGAGTAGCCCTCCAAAGACAAGCACAAGTTCTTTCTCTTCAATTCGACCTCTAGATAAAGTGAATAACTCATGTGGGATTCACCTTATGGAGACACACATATTCATATAAACATGTCGACTTATCTATATCGAAAAGCCACTATATATGTGTGTAAAGGGTCTTTGCATTTCCACATGAGACAAGTTTGAATATCAATTCAGTGAAGAAGCTCAGATAAACTACAAGATTGTAGAGGCAATTTCACTAAAGGAGCTTGGACAAAGATATAATATTGTAGAGGTAAGTTTGATGTTATCTCATGGTCAAGGAGTTCGGGTATACCTCTAAGATTCAGATAACAATTATAATGACAACTTCGGTGTTACCACAATTCAGAGCTACCACAAGAAGAAGAGTTTCAAGGTATCATAATTCGGTATCATTACACTTTAATGCTACCACAGTGAGAAGGGTTTGATGCTTCACAACTTAGGTGCCATTATATGGCAGTATTACACAGTGAGGAAGTCTCTATACTACCATAAAGAAAAGGTCACGGCGAGTAAAGAGATCTCAGTCTCGATGATGATTATAGCTCAGTGTTAAGGAGGTCGAAGCAGAAGGGAAGAAAAGAGGAAGAAAAGAGAATAATATTGATAGTAAATAGAACTAGTGTCTTAGTCTTGGAGTGGAAAATAGGTAAAGGGCCTTGGTCTTGGTATTCGTCAATTTGAATCTCTATAAGAATATTTTTTGCGGGTTTTCCATTCAGAGAGTGAGAGGTTTTGGTCTTGAGTCATAGCCTACAATATGTGTCTCTTGTATATTTATGTTCATGCATTTGTTGTTGTTTAATGACGAAGAACACTAATAACTTAAGAAAATATTATTCTAATATATATTTGTAAAAGGAACCCACGAGCAGTTACTAATTGAAGAGAAATCACCTAATACTTGATTCCCTAGATTTCTCAACAACATACAAAGAGGCATATTAAGAAGATGAGGAATTCAATTAGGTGTATCAGTAATTGCAGAGTGAGATTCATCTGCATGATGGTGACAACACCATTAATACCATCTCTAAGATGGGTTACTCTATAGGATGGATAAGCTAATTTTCCTAAAGGTGAATGTTTATAGCTGACTAGAGAGCCTCACACCTCCAATGATTCAGGGAACATTGGTGTAGTGAATACCATGGCTAACTAGAAAAGGTATGTGTATTGGCCTAGGATATAAGAGTATGTAGCTAGGTTCATAAAATGGTGCATGCTTTACTATACCAACAAGCCTAGCAACAAGAAACAGGGTTTGTATCATCCCTTACCCCGTACCTACTCATCCTTGGGAAGGAATTTCAATGGAATTTGTGGGAGGTTTATAGACAACTAGGAAGGGACATGACTACATGTTCATGGTATTGACATGTTAAGAGAGATGTGTATTTTGATGCCCTGTAAAAAGTCCATCAACTGACAAGAAGAAACAAACTTGTTCTTTGGACAAGTTTGGGTGCACTTTGGGATACCAAGGAGCATCATTTCAAATAGGGACACAAGATTTCTCAGTGTAATTTGGACTATATTGTGGAAGAAGATAGACAAAACGTTGAAGAGATCTACAACATTCCATCCATAGACAGATGGGCAGACATAAGTAGTCAACATGACTTTGGTACAACTTCTGAGGGCATACAACTAGAAGCATCCAAAGACTTGGAATGAAATTATGGTATATATACAACATTCTTATAATAGAGCAGTCCACAGTTCTAGAGGAAAGTCCCCGCTTGAGACTTGTTTTGGATATTTTTCACCTTCACCTTTGGATATTTCATATGGGAGCAAGAAGGAGTGAGGGAAGATCTTAGAGGAGATGGTTTGAGGGTAGAAAATCTTATAGAGAAAGTGAGATATATCCATCTAAAGGTACATGAAACACTGTAGAAGTCGAAGGATAAGTATAAGGTTAGGGATGATCAACACAAAATAGAGAAATAATTCAAGGTGGGAGATAGAGTATGGATACATTTGAACAAGGAGAGGCTGGAGGGGTTTGACAAGAAAATCAAGGTTCTAGGGTATGTCTCTTTGATATACTCGAAAAGGTGGGTGATAATTCCTATCGACTGAGTTTACTACCATATTTGTGCATTTAATCAGTTGTGAATGTAGATAATTTGAAACTCTACAAGCCTTCTATGCTAGATCAGGAAGAGGAACATGTCCAACCTTCCATGGAGGATTTGGCACTAGACCCTCACGCAAATTTTACAGAAGATACAATTTTTCAAAAGAGGTCCAGAACTACAAGAAATGGGCAACATAACCTTTGTAAGAATGTGTTGAAGGGACAACTTCAAGGCAAAGTTAAATGGTACACTAGAGAGAAGGTGGAAAGACAAATTTCCTTACCTCAATTAGTAAAGCAAATTGGGGACCAAAATCCTCCAAAAATGGGGAGGTGTGATCCGAATTGGATAATTATATTTTTTTTCATCCATATCGATGCATTTGAGGTGGAAAAAGTGGAGAGATCAGCTCATCAGACCATTTTTACCAATGGGACCCAGTTTGGTGAAACGGGGTATAAAACGTTCTCAAAACATTTTGAGGCATCAAAGGACATTTTTTTTGGGGGGGGGGGTAAAAATTTACCACTTTAGCACCGCACCATTTCATGCTACTCAACACACAAATACCTTTCCAACGACACATGAATCGTGTTATTCAGAGTTCGTATGCAAAAATTTTGCCACTCAGAAGTTAACCTTCTTATTTTCACTCCTATAGTTTGGGAGGATGTTGCGTCAGATCCCATTATTCATGGAAAAGGGGATAGCCATGTGTTTGTGATGTAAAAGACTCTAGAAGAGTCTATTTTGTAACACTAGTTAAGAGTTGATGTAATCAGAAGGGGCCAAGGAGTATCGAAGCTCGCATAATTTGTAATGTTTTTTAGGGCAAAGGGCTAATAACAAGAACCATGAGGTCACCTCGATTTAACCACTACATTTGGATATATGTATTGGCTTGAGTCTACCTTAATGAAGGCCTATTGAAGCAAGCCCCCTCTATTATATTTTAACTACATGACAATTGGAGTGCAACCGAAAGCCTGCGTTGAAAATCTTCCATGCACTCCTCTCTTTAAGATGACCTAGGCACTTGTCTAAAATAAACCCAAAGGTTGTCTATAGGAAGTTTCTACGTCCCGTGAAGCACCTGTGTTGCAGGTGTTGTTAAAAGCGACAACACCTCTCGTATTGTAAATCACCACAACATGTAATTTGATGGAGGGCACTGAAAAGTTTTTCAAACAGTGTTGAATTGGCCATCTATTTGTCAATCCCTACAAATTTCGTATTTAATACATCTTTTTTCCCCTATGATACCCTATTTTTTTCCCTTGTTTTACCAATTTGGAACCTTTACCTCACACTTCCACATTCTTTTTGATGCAATAGTGAAGATTTGTGCTCAATTTGCGTTTCATCTAAAAATACCTCCGCTTGTATGTATTTTCCAATATTTATGATTGTTTATAAGTCAGTAACAAAGGTTGTGCAGTTTGCGTACTATGTATATAGATCATGCATCGAGGAAATGGATGTGTGGACTGCTTTGGTCATTGAAGTATGCCACGAGGGCTAGTGGTTAATCAATATTGTGTACACATGTTAGAAATATTTATGGAGTTAGATCAAGGTTAAAGTGTGAGCATAATGATTATAGCTAGCTCCAGACTGAGGAAGAAGGAACTACTCTATAGTTCTTCTTGTAGTAGATTTGTGATTTCCTTGTTTACTTTTTGGTTGCACCATACTTTCCTTCAAGCACAAGCTATTATTATTCTTACCTATTTTGTTTTGCATTCAATTGGCTAGTTTGAAGCCCAATGATGTATTGTAAAAATTATAAAATCCAAGCTATGGTTTGTGCCTAATGCAGGTGGTATTATTATAGATGTATCTTTAGTCAACTGGACCTAAGAAATTGACATGATGTAGAGACTAAAAAGATATAATACAAAGTTTTATGCTAGGTTCCATCCTACATTTTTTTTTTCATTTGAGGAATTAAAGATTCTTTATTATTGAAATTTTCTATAGGAGGCACAAGTTGGTTGGCTAGGCTCACTAATCCAACTCGTTGTCCTCCATCTTTTGCATTCATTTAGCTAGGTTTCAGATTTGTTTATTGATGCTTGATATTTATCCATTTGTTGTGCTAACTTGTGTGTTTGATCTCAGATCTAGAGGTTTCCTGTGTGAAAACTACACACTCTAATTCCTCGGTAGATAAGTCTTTATTCTATGTTTTCTTTACATTTACACATCTAGGAGTGTTGAGATTACAAGCATGATGCATTTCCATGGCAAAAATTGCACATATAATTCACTTTTGTATTATATTTTCATGTGATGATATCTATAAGCTACACCAAACATTGTTTATATGTAATGATCAAACCAACATATTTTGTTTTCTTACGATCGATCGCTTAGGTTTTCGATCTTTAGTCCCAATTTGGATTGGTCCATTGAATGAGAATATAAGGCATGTTGGATCTAATGAGATTTGGGGTTTTATGTCATAACAACGAACAATATCTTGATTGAGATTTAAAGTTCTCTTTGTATAAGCACAACATGTCTGTTAAGATTTGGGTTATCAAAAATCTATTATAACTTAAAACCGATTGTTGAATGATGATGCGATTTGGATTGGAGTCATTATTATTGGTTGAGTTGATACATGGATTTCTCTTTAATTTATCTATTTTTGTGCACTAACATATAGTTTATGTACATGTTTCTTGGTTTATGACAGTCAATGACAAGGATGTTTTAAATGTATAATGTGTTGCCTCCTTTTTGAAAAAAATTAATCTCTTGAGGATTCCAATTATGGTTTCGATCTTGAGACATTCCATCTAACACAAGTCATATTAGATCCATCGAAATCCACTATTTGAATGGTAAAACAAGTTGTAATGTGACTTGGAGTTATTGATTGAGTTCAAACATAACATATAGGTATTTTTGTTTTGAGGTTTCACAGTGGTGGTATAAGTGATGTGTTGTCTGACATGCGTCAAAGGAATTGTTTATAAGAGGGATTCAATTATTTATAATATTGCATATTTTTCATTGTGAACAAAGTGATGATTTATGCTCTTACAGATTATAAAATTACTTCTTTCCTATGTCCTCTTTATGAGCAACACGTTATCTTTTAAAATTCATATTTGATTGATTTTTCTTAGAAATATTTGAAACTTGTATACCAATTTGAAGAAAAGCGTGAGTATATTTGCTCGCAACTTTTTATGAAGTTTTACAGGTGTTATGTGTCAAAACTAAGTAGGGACCTTGTTATTCATGCATATGGTGTTTTGAATAGTTTGCACATATTTTATAATGGACCGGTGTGTGTCTGGAATAAATTTGGAATCTTTCTTTTGTTTGACATAAAAATAGATTGCAATAGGACCTAGCGGAGGATCACAATAGACTTAGTTGTTTCTTTTGCTTTAGAGTTATGCATTGAGTGTGGAAATATTTTATAGTGTGTGTATTGGCTAGGAGCTCAACTATTTTTCCCTTCAAAGACACCCTTTACATTTGTTGAGTCGATGCTCAAGTTTCCAATTAATTAGTAGCAAGGGTTTTCATTTTGATAATTAGGGTTTTCTCTCAAATTTTCAATAGTTAAGGGTTTGCCTTTCAATTATCAGTAATTAGGTTTTTCTTTCCAATTGTTAATAGTTAAGAGTTGCTTTCAAATGTTGGTAGATTGAAAGATTAGTATTTGCAGTACTTAGGGTTTCGCTTCTAATGGATGCCTATGATTGCAAGATTAGAACAAGGGTTTGACTAGTGTTTGTAAGAATTCAAGAATGGTAATGAAAAATTTATAGAGGAGATTATGATTTGGCTTTGCAGGTTTCTAAAGTATTTATGCAACATTTCCAAAGTTGTGTCTTGAAGTCTATGGACTGTAGATTGACATTAAATGTTGGGTCATATAGTGCAACCAACACTCTTCCATATTTCTTTCAACCGACCATTTGTATTATTGAAGTTAGCAATAACATTCTTGTACACCATTTATAATAGAAAAGTCAAGTCAAAATGGTTATTAGTACATTCATTTTAGATGACCTCTTTTATCTCAAATTTGAGCTATATGTTATTTTTTTATAATTATAATCCAATATGACTTAGCTACGAGAGGGATTAACCATAATGATCATATAAATAGAGGTGTTTCTTTTTTTACTTTCCTTAAGAATAAGAACAATAAGGTCATGAGTTCATGTTTTAGGAAGACAGTTCTCCATTGTAGAATTGAAGAGCATGCAAATGTAAAAGAAGAGATTCAAATTATTTATTTATTTTTTTAAGACTTTTGTAAAATAATATTTGATATCCCTAACTTACTTTTTACAAAACATTTAACCCAAACTTGTATGTTTCTAAGTAAAAACCTCTCACTTTATAATAAACATTAAAATACATCCCTTCAAAATTACTTTGTATAAGTGTTTAATTATTATCTTGTTCTATCATTATCTAAACCATTGATAAACTTAAAAAATTCATAAAATTTCTTAAAATAAAAATTGCAATCTCCTCTTTTATGTATATAACTTTTACTAATTTGAGTGATTGGAGACTTCCACTGTCATATTGTTAGTGATTTCCGAAATAATATTATGTAACATGTGTGATGTGTCAAAAATTTTTATGGTGACTTCATCTATCATCAAAGACCACACACAGTTGTATGGTCACTAATGATGTATGGAGTGACCATCCAAAATGTTGACAAAATCACACATGTTACATAGTATTATTCTGGAAATCACTAGCAATTTTGCTTATTTTTCTTTCCGTAATTTTCATAATCCAACTTAAATACATATGATACCTTAATTATTTTCTATTTATATAATATATTTTACTTTAAAAATAATTATAATTATATTTTATTTTTTTAATAAAATTTTTAAATCATTATCTTAACTTTTCAAAAAATAATTCATCATTTTTTATCCTTTTAAAATTTTTTTTATAATTATGAGAAAAATATTAGAAATTTTAAATGATTTTAAATTAATATTAAGATATAGTTAATAATAATTTAATAAAATCTGCCATTTCTAAATGCTCCAAATTTGTCGAACTAGGAATCTCTTGGAGATGGCTTGAATCTCTTGGGAATGGCGTGCGTGACCAATAAACCCTACGAGAAATTCTTTTGTGAGGATTTCGCTCGTATCGTCGAGAATTTTAAAGGTCCACTGATATTGTCACTCATAGGAAAAATTAAGTCGGGATGAGAACTTAGATTTACCATCATCTTTTACACAGATATATCGGGTTACATTGCAAAGTATTAAGATCGTTAATTTAAAGTTCACAAATGAGATTTAATTTTAAATCCCATTTTGGGTGATTCTTTCATTTTGAAAATCATTCATCTTTCCATCATGTCATATGCGTAAAGCAAGCCTCAAAGACATTTCATATTACCGTTTAATGTATTAAGTATATATTTAAATATTGAAATTTAATGTATTAAGTATACATGAAATAGTTAAACATAGATATTATGTTCGTTAAAATTATTGTAAACATTCCATTCATCATATGATTAATACCAAAGCGACATTCAGTGTTTGGTGCAGTTGTTCGAGCTCACCCTCATCCCACCATAATTTCAGGCAGTTAGAAGCATGAACCTTCTTTAACAACATTAAATTCCTTGCAATGGAAAACTCTAACATCTCATTGCATCCAACAACGTATAGGGTCCTCAGCTTCTTGAGTTGCCCCAACCTTGGAATGCTCCTCAGCATTTTGTATTTAGAAACATCCAATTCCTCCATAGATATCAACATCTCAAGATGTGGCAGTGGAAACTCCTCTATTCTTACACACTCCTAAATATCTAGATGTTGAAGTATTAACATACAACAAAGCCCTCCTATTTGCATTGATTTCCCAAATTGCAGCAAATACAAGGACCGAATGTTTGGGCAAACACACTCTGAAAATAATAACTCCAATGTTTCTGTAGAGAACCACTGTATCATAAATAAGCATTTATCATCATCATGGAAGGACTCAAACGTATTCAACTCTCTACCTGTTTCTCTTTCTTTATCAATCTTTTTAAATGGTAGTTCCAACAAAGGAGAACACTCCTTCACTAAATGTAGAAGATTGTTCATCTTTAGAAGTTCTTGTGGTAAGTATTCTATCTCGAGAAGTTTGATCTTGATACACGTAGTTATTGTCCCAAAACAACACACATTCAAACACAAAAAAACATGTAAAGAGCCTGTATTGAGAAGCATACAAGTAGCACATGAATAATTACAATTTTTTGACAAATTATGAAACTGATGCTTAAACGTTAGATTTATGAATCCCCAATTCGAGGACCGGTGCACCCAAATCCCTCCCACCTACGAAAACCTTTCCAAGTAGTGGCCCAAGCCCTACTCCATTATGCCGCCAGCAATGTGATCCTGTAGCACATCACGTTCGAAATAAAAGAAACGACGGTACTGTTGGGGAGGCAAAGCCCTGCAACATGCTAGTTTTTTATCTGGGCTATGACAACCCCCTCTAATCATCCCTTAGCTGCAACGGGTGATCAATTTTTCTGGAGGAAGCTGAGGACTAGATTGTGACTCACCGGGCACAGAATGAGGACCATGATGATTTGATCCATCAAACCCTCTAGCGCCTATTTGTAGGTCATGTACCAAGACAACGTAAGAAACAACAACACAATGACCAGAATGAAGAGCACATGAAAAGAAAGCTGCGACTAGTGCTGTTCATCTGTCTTCTCTGACATTTAAGATATCCATGGCGAATTTGGGCACCACCGGAATTACCTCTGATAGAAGCTTTCGGGAGCCGATGCTGAGCAAATAAATTAAAATATCAGTGTTTCGGTGGGTTTCAAAATTCAAACCCAATTACAAAATTCAAAATGAGTGACGTATGGATGGTATTCGCGCCGATGGTATGACATGGTACGCATGACACTCGCGCTCAAATTTGAAATTTGAAATATCAAATAGAGTGCCACATGGGATAAGTATTACGGCAAGTCAATTGGTGGGATTCGTCCGAGTTTATGAGCGGTTGGTAAAGCTCATTAAGACCATAAACCGGAGGCGGGAAGGAACACCGGAGCTGGAGGCGGGCAGGAACGCATCGCCAGATTACGGTCGCGGTGAGGTCAAGCTCAGGCAAGAAGGCATCGTCGGAGCTGGGTGATGATGCATGCATGGATGCATGAACATGGTATGCGATGAGGTCAAATTCCTGTCAGGGGTGTAAGGACTATAGCGTTAACTATGCTATAGTCGCACAAATAGGACTCGCCAAGTAGTTTTGGTATGATGTTTGGTATATGTTTTGGCATATGTTTGGGTGATGTTTTGATATATGCACATATTTATATGGATGTAAATACCACCATGAGATATGTTATAAAGCTCCAATAAGTAGTATGGATGTAATTTCATTATAGTCATCATGCTGTTATGTTGTCATGTTGGTTTTCTTTTCAGTAGGGTGATCATTGAAAATAATCCATTGCGGTAAGTTAAAATCTCCATGGGAATTATATTTTCTTTTTAGAGATTTTGTTGATTTATAGGTGTGGTTGAACACCGAGGACGGTGTTCCCCTAGGGGGAGGGTTCTATAACAACCCTCATGAAAATTCCATGTAATAAAAATTAATAAAGGAAAAATAATAACCACGGATGATGGGACACTATTCCAAACTGAATTTTGGGAAAAACATCCTAGTGTGGGAGTTCACTGGTTTATGAGGGCTAAGGAAATTGGCAAAGGAAATGACTAAGGGTTTGAAAAGGAAGAATGACATTTTTGGCATATTTATTCATGAAAATTATGGAAATTAGAAGAAAAGAAAGGTGAAAGGTCACAGGTTGCATGTGAGGAGGAAAATAAGGGAAAATAATGGAAAATGAAGAAAAAAAAGGCCTAATTGATCGAAAGGCTTTTGCGGATCAGTTGGTACCTTCTGTTAGTTCAGTTTTGGATCTCTCTCATTATTCTCTCTCTGTTTCTCACTCTTGGACACTTCGACTTTTCTTGGAGCACTTTGGCATTGCATCAAAAAATGCAAAGAAGGCAAGAGGAAGGAAGGAGAAAGCACAGAAGAGCTGGATCAAGCAACTACAACAAGATTATTTTCAGGTATTGATTTGCAAGTGTGATTTCCTTTCTATTTTGACATGAATGGTATTGCATGTGGTTCTTTTTTTTCATAGCATGGAATTTTCCAAGTGTGACAATGTTTTAAGCCTAGCCTTTCCATTTTTGAATAGCCATGGTGTGATGGCTTTCTCATGTTTTGGTTGAGTTAGATTTCTGAATCGATTTGGAGCCGAGTGAGGTGGATCACTAAACAAAATAACACATGACCTAATAATCCCTCAACTGTAATGTGGGTTGTGGGAAAGCCATATTTTGTGTTACCTCAGTGGGCCTAGGAATCCTCAAACGATGAATGGTGGGATATACAGTAAATCCTAAAGGTGGGTGCTCTCCATGAGGCTTAGTAATCCAAAGATGGGATATAGAGTAAAGCCTGGAGTGTGGAGTCTCGGTTTAGGGCCTAGTGATCTGGTGTGGATTTCATTAAAGCATGAGATACTAGGAGATAGGAAAATTCCTCACATTGTAGGTGGAGAAATCTAGTGGCATCCATGCGTTTTTTGTCTTAGTGATCTGGCGGAGATCATGGTAAAGTGTATTATTACATGTTTATTGTCTTGGCATAGTGATCTGGTGTGGATTGTGGTAAAGTCTTGTTTTTATCGATAAGCATGAGGTGGTTTAGCCTCAAGATGCCCTAGTTGGTTCTTTAGGTTTGAGTCCCACATTCATGTTGGAATATGGAACGAGGGTGATTGGTTGAAGAGGGATTTGGCTTAACCAATCTATGGTTAGGTGGATTGTGGTAGTCCCATACCGAGTTGTTTTTTTCATTCATTAATAAGAGGTTCTTTCCTTGGTATCTGATGTGTAAATTTACTAGTTTATATGTGGATTCTATGGCTAATGTATCCTTGATATTTCTGTTGTTATTATGCTAGTTATAAGCATGTATTATGACAATGATGATGTATGACTCTCCTCATGTTCTGATTTGTAAATGAATGAACAATGTATCTATGACTTAATAGATGATATCGCAACTAATGATATAAGGGAACAATGCTTCTTAGCAATTTTCAAATAAGTATGCGACTCCTATGCTCAGATTTGTTGTTTAAACTTGTAGCTTACATTTTCATGACATGTTTGACAAAGTGTATGTCATGGCTAGTAGGGGTTCGATCTAGACCTTGTTAATGTTTTTTCAAATGTATCATTGTTTTTTTGTATAAATTCATTTCTAAACCTATCATTGAGTTTTGGGAAATGACTTGGAGATTGGGCCTGAAAAATGGCACAAATCCCAAAGTCGAAGGCATAAATTTGAGGAGAAAAGTCCCCATATGCATGCATACCCATGTTGTGGGAGTGTCTCAAGCCTTCCAAATGCACGCTTGTCCATATGAATAGAACATATGAGGCTTTAATGGTCTAAAAAATGAGTGGGACTTGTTACCCACCACTTTTTGGGTGATATCCCTAGCAGAATTTTTCTCCGTGATGAGCCTCAGCTGGCAGCCCCTTGATGCCTCTTACTAGCTCGTTGTGCCACTTCTCTTCCACTTGAGCCAACCATGTTGTTCCTCACCCACCTGTATTGATCATATGTTTGAAGGTGGGCCTCCCAAATATAAAGGTATGTCTTGTCATTTGATAGTTGAGTATTGGGTCTACTTAACATGGATATTTTTGAGTACAGATTGATGGGGGGATTTGGTAGAAAGAGTGGGATTAGTTTGTACTCTTGTCTCATTGATCTCCATTGGTTGTTACCCTTCGATCATAGTCATGTGGGATCTCCTTTATTGACCATTATATTTTAGGGTGGTATTGCTTGGGAAACCTTGAATTTGGTCACATGGTCCCGCCCCTCTACCCGCACATATTACTCCCTTTCTGCTCACAATACCTGCATTCATCATTTATCCCACCTGGGTCCACATAGGGCTAACCTCACCGTCCTCTTGCCCCAAAATTAGGTTTGGCCTAGAATAATGCCCCGGAGGTTCAAGAAACTAGGAAAAGGAAGAAAAAGTATAATTAGCCACATTTAATAGGAAATTGTACCATAAAATGCAAAAGATGGTTGAGGCAAAAATTATTAACACATGGGGAAAATCCAACACATGATCTCTACCCCAAACCATGGCCATCACCCTGGTTCCACAGGCCTTAGATGAGCCTCCTTTATCATTCAGGAACCCATGAGATTCCCACCTCCTCGAGCGAAATGAATTGGCTTACCCTAAAGGGGGTAATCACTGCTATATTATACACATCATGTTCTTTTCCTTTGAGCCTCGAGTAGTTAATTAAAGAAAAATCATAAAAGGAAAATGGCATATAAAGAAGGGTGGAAAAATCAAGGTCCAGGCACCTCATGTACCATGACTTCTCCCTCCTATACATTACATAACTACATGTGGGCTTCCCCTTATCTAGCTATGCCTATGCCCCATTATGTGGCCCAGAGCTGCACCTCTCATTCCCTGTCCCACCTCACCTATTTGTCACTTGCCACCCCCATTAGAAGGATGTACCTTGGACACACTATCCTCTCTAAGGGATGAAACCACCTAATAAGGTAACTGGGTAACCCCCTTTGAAGCTTGGAGACAACAACACATTTCAGAAACCACTAGGGAAGGGAATGCCATTATGAAGTGCCCACTTTATTATCCATGGTTTGTAAGCTCTTTTACCTGATTATTTTAATTATTGATTGTATTGGAAGCCTAGGGGACACATTGGATCTTATGCAGGATTGCAGGTGGTTTCTAGTTGGGTTTGGCTTCCCTATATGGGATCCTGACCCCCAGAAGTCCACATTAGCGCATGTAGGGCATTCATAGAGAACCATGTGCCTCCAAAGTAGTAGACAATACTCCACCAATCTTCATGGATGTCCAAAGACTATTAGCCATCCACTTTCAGGACGATGGTGATAGGCTTGGTACGCTATGACCAGAAGGCCCCCATAGAAACCTCGCACTCTTGGCAGGTGTCCCAACACTTGTACAATGACATGGAAGCATTTAGTCCACCACTTGGACCATTTCAGAGGATCTATAGGAATCTCTGATCCATATGGAGACCCATGGGGTCATTGATGTGGCCTCAAATCCATTGAGAGCACCACAGGTCTACTACTTGGAGAGAAATGGGCCACCCCATTTTCCATCATATTTTGAGGAATTTATTCCTCAATATCGCACTTTAGGATGTTATTAAACCTTTAGAGGGCCCTACAACATGCATACATCATTATTTGGACCCTTATGAAGCTATTTTTTACATGATGAGCTAGTATGGTGGGCTTGTCACCATTACGAGTTATTATTTTCACATTGTTTATCTTTAGGGGCCCATAGTATAATTTAAACTCATTAGGAGGCTACATATTGATGTCACATACATTCATTTGTATCATCACTTGACTTCAGACCTCTCTAGTATTAGAGAATATTCACACTTTTTCCATGGAGGGTATTTTATGGAGATGGATGAATTTTGATGTATGGATTTGGGCTATTTCTGTTATCTTGGAGATTTGTTATCCAAATGAATTTGTAGTTGGATATACTCTATAACATTGTAATTTCTTCTTATCATTATTATTCTTGTTGCTGTAAACTTCTAAAATTAGGGCTAGCTGCTACATTATTGTAATTTGGAATTGAGTTATGTTTTAGTTATGAAATGTATGGGCCGATGTTATATGAATGAAATTTCCTAGAGACTATTTATCTCGAGAAGCTTGCATCATTTTATTTAAAGTATAAATGCTTGAAAGTCAGTTTTATTTTCTTACTATCTACATTGGATGATGTTCAACTTTTGGGCCTCCTTGATCGAGAATCCAAGTTATTACCCATTACCATCCTTGACTCCATATCCCCAAGTGAATTAGGCATTGGTTCCATAAAATGGTGATCATCTCAAAAATCATTTTACCATTTTCCCCCTTTTTCCAAAGTCTAGCCCCATTAGGTCACCTAGGGCATCAATTTCCCGTAATTGGGCTAGGAAAAATTTCGATCTCCTCTAGGCTACTGTACTAGTGGGTCCCCTCCCTCTCCTCCAAATTAGAGGCCATTCTGATGGTGGAATATCCGGGAATCCCAAGCCCTAGCTCTAGTACCAAATTTTTCCTAGGTATCGCCAAGGCTAGACCTTAATAGGAACAAAACAATTAAAATATATAACAAAACAATTAAATAATTATAAACATAATAGAGCAAATATAACCCTCCTAAATCACAATTCAATTTAAAAAATAAAATAAAATAAAATAAAAATAAAAATAAAAATATATAAACTATAAAGATTAGAAAATGAATTAATTAACTATTTTCTAATCTAACATAATAATAATAATAATATAATAATAATAATAATAATAATAATAATTTAATCCTAAAATAACAGTTTAAACAAACCCTAATATCTATCGCAATACATCTCTTACATCTATTTATTAAATTGAATAGTAAGACCAATATTTACAAATTCTCCTGATGATGAACCACCGTTGCTGGTTCGAAACGTCGAGCAACAATAACTTAAGGCCATGAATCTGGAAGATGATCTACACACCTATGAAGATTGCAGAAACCTAAGAGATAAAAAAAAAAAAGGATCAATTCAACCTTTTGAATTGGTCCTTTCCCCTCGCCTTGTCTAGGATAGGAACATCATTGGTTGCTATATTCCATCCTTGAACCTGGGTAGGGTCCACTTGGCCCCATGTAGCCCCACTTCTCAATAAAGACTATTTTTCAAAGACCACTTGGGAATCCAAGTTTCCAAGGATTATAGGGATTGAGAAACTCCTTTATAAGCATATTCTTTCCCACTCAACCCTCGAATCCTCGCCCATTACCCCTTGTGGACCAATTGATGAGGCTTATCAATAGATAAATTATATGGGCCTTAATGTTGCTCTCCCTCTTATAAAAATCAACGTTTCTCACATTTCTTTACATATTTTATTATATTTTGCTTAGTGAGAAGGGTAAAGGGTGAGATGTAATGTCATGTGGCCTAATGTGCATTAATTGCAGGATTTGGAGTAGGTTTGGGCTAATTTAAGTGCAGGAACTTGAAGTAGGCAAGCAAGAGGGATTTGATGTCACTTGACCTCCCTCCTTAACTCCTCAATCACTCGAAGATTCCTCCACCAGATCTCATCATCTTGGAGTAATAAACATCCAAGCCCACTGAGTTCATTGCTAGCCAAGATAGTGATAGTTGAAGACAATTCAATCTTGAGTTTGGGAGCTAACCCTCCCTAATTTTTAGGAAGTTGTTTGTAGCTTGAGTTTTATAAATAAGAAGGCCTTGGACCTCATTAGGAGTCAACCTTTTATTGTAGACGAGAGGCAACATTGTGCTAAGTTATTGTCTTTGACTATTATTCTCATGTTATTTTCGACATTTTGATGATAATGAAAAGGGTTTGTTTGATCCAACATTGAGTTGACTCAGAGGGCTAAAGCCCTTGGGTTAGGGCCCAACCCTAGTAGTAGAGGTTCCTCTTTTTGTACATGTATTCTTAGATTAGAATCATAGATTAGTTGTTGAAGTTATCTCTACTTTGTTTAATTTACAAGTCTTTGAATGATTGGTTAGCTTTGCTTCCATTAGTTGGAGAAGTAGATCAGTGTTTAAATAGTGAGAGAAAATACTTCAGAAAATCTTGTCACAGTGGCCTCTTTCTCATCTACCCCATGGTATCATGGTTTGAGGTCTGCACTCTCACAGCCCCAAAAATAGATTTATCTTTTGGGCATTGCATATCTTAGGATTTATTATTGAGTATATCATTGTTTATGATTTCTTAGAAGCACCTGCAATTGTCATTTTGGTTTCTTGAGTTCATCGTAGAATAGAAAGTATTCCATTCCATAGATTTAAGCCATTGGCCATCAATAAACCAGTTTCTCAATTTGAACTCATATTTTCCACATTTACATAAAGTTGTGCATGGATGAAGGAAAGAATATTTGTTGTTGCAGGAGTTTTTGATTTGTAGGGAGGAACTCATTCCAACAACCTCATCTATCTCTTCTCCACCTCTCGTGAAATCCTACCAAGCACTAATTCAAATTTATGTTTTGTAGCCACTGTGGACAACCAACTTGAGCAAATCCAACCATCCTGAAGAGTTGGATTGATCCTTGGGTAGTGTGCACTTTTCCCTTACCTTATTTCACCATCATACATCTTCCCATTACTTCCTTTCACCTTCCCTACCTTCCTATAACTCTAAGCTAAGTTTCATGTAGTAAATCAAGACATCCTATAATAACTACAAGAAATCTTATAGCAATTACAGGAAACCTTGCAACAGCTTGTTTTAGGCTGTTTTGGGTAGAAATGATGATCATACCTAAGGTGGGCCTTCAACTTGACTTCCATACCACTCAATGCCATTTTAGACCAACTTTTCCATACCTTCCTCCCCTGCAAAAGATTGGATTATTAGTTTAGCATTTACATTTCTAAATTGAAAAATGAAAGACTATTTTCTGCAATATTTAGCTAGTGCATGCATATATTAGTCATAATAGTATTAGGATGATTTCCATGCCTACTTAGTCTTGATAGCTAGATGATAGAATGCAAGGTTAAATTAGGTCTCTTTTGCAAGTAATTTGCGTGAATTATTAGCTATGTAATTTCATGTCATTTCATAGCACTTTCTATTTAGCACTTTCATTTGCTTAAAATAGGCAAACATTTACTTTCTGCATTAAAATAGTTTTACATTCACTATCGGTAGTCAACCTCCTTCTAGTCAATAGAAAACTGGTTTAAAAAACCCTATTGGTCTATCGCCCCAGTTGAGAGGTGAGAAGAGTATATTGTTGCATCTGTTGTGCATATAGCATTGGTCATCTCCAAGCTTGTACGAAACCAGAGTTTATAAAGTAAAGTTGGTCACCCTAAGAGTTGAAACATCCTTGCTGCAATACTAGGGCTCATCACTTTTTGGTGTTGTTGTCAGGGAGGTGTTTAGGTAGATGTAATTTATACTTTCCTTTCTATTTGACATTCATTAAATAGATGTAATTTCTTTATTCCTTTTGTTTTGCATTATATATATAGTTTCAATTTCTTCTTTCTTTCCATTCTGCAAGTAGTTCTGAAAAAAACCCTAAAAATAAAATAAAAAAATTCCTGCCTCTTAGGACTAGAGACAACTTAGGAAAGTTTTTGCCAAATACCCCCCCACCATCAAACAACCAACCTTCCCTCTTGTTTGGTGGTTGTGAGCTATTGGACCCATTAGGTGAACAACCTGAGATCTTTGAGGAGCCTATTGGTGAAGAAGAAGAAGAACCCATTCCACAAACCTACACCATGGCTAAAAATAGAAATGGGATTGAAAATAGAAATGGATTTGAAAACAGAATTGAGGGTGCTATTTCCATTAGAGAAACTAGTGGAGATGCTAGGACAAAAAGCCTAAGTCCCTCTACCCTTCCTCACTTCCATGGCTTAACCTCAGAGGACCCTGATACCTTTTTGTTTGAATTTTCTATTATCTGCAGAACTTATGATTATACCTTTGACGACTAGAAGTTGAAGTTGTTTCCATCCACCCTTAAGGATGCAGCCTTGCACTGGTTCATGGGGCTACCTAGGGACAACATCACTACTTGGGATCAAAAGCAACAAGCCTTCAACAACAAGTATAGGGATTATTGTAGGTCCAAAGACACCAAAGAGTAAATCTTTAGAATTACCTTGGGACATGATGAATCCTTGGAAGATTATGAAGAAAGGTTCCAACTCAGCTACAAAATGGCCAAATGCAACCTCGATCCTGAATCACTCAAGTTATTCCTTCTCAAAGGGCTCAGGGAAGATATCCTAGAAACCCTAAACATGTTATCAGGAAGGGACATTTACCAGTTATCTTATGATGATATCAAGACAGTTTTCAAAATAATTCTAGGGCAACTAGAAAGAAGGGTAGGGCTAGTCAAGGTTTGGCCAATTCATCCTCCTCCAACACATCCATTAAAATTGAAATTGGGAACATGGAGGAGGAATTTAAGAGTGAAATGTTGCATACCCTTTCTCTACAAATGGACACCATGCAGATCAAGAGGAAACAGGAGGAAACATAAGAATACTTAGCTTTCTTTTGACTTAGATGCACCAGGAGGCACCCCATAAATGAATTTCCATAGAATAATATAGAGATCTGCTCAGTTTGTCAGGAAAGCCACTCCACCAACAAGTGCTCTTCTATGCCTGGATTGAAAGTTCTGTATAAAGGAACTCAAAGTGTGACTGAACAAATCTGCTATATCAACTAAAGGAGGCCTCAAGGACCTCGACCATACTAGCAGGGCATGAAAAGGGCATCCTATTCATATTAAAACCCCAACCAGAATGCATCCATTCCCCTTTGGTGTACTCTTTCTCATCCTTCATGATCCAAACCTTCTCCCTAGTCTTATGCACCTCAATACAATTTCCAACCTCCCAATCAATCATTCCATCCATATGTTCCCCCACAACCTTAGTGGAATACACCATCATAGGGGTGGAGGACCCCATACAACCAATCTCCAGCCTTACTACCTCCACCTCCATCTTAACCACAACTCCTGCACCTTGCTCCACCTAAGTAACCTCAGATTCCTACTGAGCCAAATCTAAACCTAAACAACAAGCAAGCACAACAGGTCTATAATGGAGAGACATCCTACCCTGCCTATGTTGTGGAAATTCAAGAAATCAACCTCAGGTTTGGAAGAGTGCTTCCAAATAACCAACCTCCATATCCACCTAAGGAGCTTGAAGAGGAAAAGGAATAGAATGTTCCTCAAGCCAATCCACCTCTTTTCCCTGAAGAGAGATTGATCAATCCTAGCTAGCACACCCCAGAAGAGACTAAACTTTTCAGTGAATTGAAAAACTTATGTGTTAAAACCCCTCTCCTCCAAGCTATCAAGGATGTTCCAATATACAATAAGTTAATCAAGGAGAAATGCTTCAAACATCATATGAGGAGAAAGAAAGACACCCCTACCATTAATTTCATTAGACAATTGTCTGAATTAATGTTGGGGAGAATGATTTGCTCGAAGTATCTAGACCCTAGAAGTCCTATGGTAGATGTGCACATTGATGGTATCATTGTCCCCCATACCTTGATTGATATTGGGGCTATCATCAATGTGATGACTAAGGAGACTATGCTTAAATTGAATCTCCAAGGATCATTAAGGAAGACCACAACAGTCTTGCAGCTTGTAGACAAATCCATAGTAGCTCCTGAGGGAGTTGTTGAGGATGTGATGGTCTCCATTGATTCTTGGGAATACCCTGTTGAGTTCTTAGTTCTCCAACCTAATACCAAGTTTAATGGTTATCCTCTCATCCTTGGAAGGCCATGGATAGCCACTGTTGATTCTTACATAAGTTGCATGGCTGAAAATATGACCATTAAGAATGGGAATTTGTCCAAACACTTAGTCTTATACCCTCCTGCTCAACCATCTCTAGAGCATGACTTACCCTTACGGTTAGAATATGAAGTATACCATGCCACATCTTAACCAATCTATACCCTAGATGCTACTGTAGGAGGGGGGAAACCTAATAAAGACAACCTGATTGATCAAATCCTTTAGAATCAGTTCCCCAACATCATGTCTCTTGATGAGTTAGTAAAGAAAGCTGAAGATAACCCTTGGACTAGTTTGTGCCTAGCTAACTCAAGTCCTACTCAACTCAAGATGATAGAATTTGGTCCAGCTAAAACATTGAAATTCAACCCCCTCTCTCTCTGCACATCAAGAAAAGGAGTTATGTGACATGCTAAGAGAGCATATGGATGCCTTTGCCTAGAGTTATAAGGAAATGAAGGGAGTTCAGTCTTCAGTGTGTACTCACCACATTTACATCAACGAAGACTGCAAGTCAGTGCACCAACCACAGTGGAGAATGAACCCAACCCTCAAACACATATTTAAAGAATAACTGCATAAGTTTTTAGATACATGGTTCATTTACCCCCTCTCAGATAGTGAGTGGGTGTCTCCTCTAGTTTTGGTACCAAAGAAGAATGGAAAATGGAGGATCCATGTGAAATACAGAGAATTAAAAAAAATCCACTAAAAAAGACCATTTCCCTCTTCCTTTCATTGATCAAGTCTTGGATGGTCATGTAGGGAAGAACTTCTTCTCTTTCCCACATGGACTCAGTGGTCACAATCAGATCCAGATTAGTCTGGAGGACCAAGATAAAACCACCTTCACTTTTCCTTGGGGTAAATTTTCTTATAGGGTCCTTCCTTTTCGATTATGTATTGCCCCTGCCACTTTTCAAAGGGCAGTTTTGAGCATCGTTGCAGAGCTAGTCCATGACTTTGTATAAATATATATGTATGATTTCACTCCCTATAGGTGTGATTTCCTCGAGGCTCTCTCTAACTTGGGGAAAGTATTAAATAAGTGCATTGAAATGAACATATCCCTTAGTCCTAAGAAGTGTGACTTCTTGAAGAATGCAGACACTATTCTAGGTCACTCAATATTCCAGGAAGGACTACAAGTGGACCCAAATAAAATTTCTATCATAAAGAGGGTCCCTACACCTTAGAAGTAGAGCGATGTCAAAATTTTCTTGGGCTTAGTTGGATACTATATGATATTCATAAAGGACTTCAACAAAGTATCCTCAACTTTGTTTGGACTATTGGCTAAGGACTCAAAATTTTGTTGGTCAGAAAGCCGCCAAGGGGCCCTAGAAACCTTAAAGGACAAGTTGAAAACTTGACCCATACTCCGAGGCCCAAATTCGGCTCTTCCTTTCCAGATCCATGCTGATGCCTCTCAAAAATATATAGGAGAGGATCTAGGCTAGATAGATGATAGGTTGCCTTATGCTATTTACTTCATTAACAAAAATCTGTCCAAGGCTGAATTGAACTATATTGTGACTGAAAAAGAGCTCCTAGCTGTTGTCCATTCCTTGAATAATATTAGACACTACATCACTGGTTGGTAGACCTTTGTACATACTGACCATGTTGTTATTAAATATTTAATGAACAAGCCTGATGTGAATTCCATACTTATTATATGGTTTCTTTTATTACAACAATTTGATCTAAGTATCATTGATAAGCCTGATAGAGAAAATGTAGTTGCAGATTTTTTGTGTAGACTTTCTTTTCCTGTAGGTGAGGAAGTGATGGTTGATGATCAACTGCCAAATGAGCATTTATTTTCTATTTCAGTTCTCTTTTTATGGTTTTTTGACATAGCCAACTACTTAATGGCTGCATATTTCCCTCCAAATTTGTCCTCTAAGGAAAAAAACAAAATTATAAGAAAGAGCACCCCATTCACTTGGATTGGGGGCAATCTATTCAAGCTAGGCCCAAATCAAATTTTGGGGAGATGTGTCATGGAGGAGGAATTTTTTGACATCCTTTTGGCTTCTCATAATGGGCCTTATAGAGGTCACTTTGCAGCTAAGAGGACAACCTTCAAGGTACTGCAAGCTTACTACTATTGGTCCACTCTCTACCATGATGCAAGAAGATATATGAGTCGATGTGACTAATGCCAAAGAATTGGGAAACCTACTCCCATGGATGAAATTCCTTTGAAACCTCAAGTGACTCTTGAGCCATTTGACAAGTGGGCATGGATTTAATTAGGTACATTGATCCACCATCAAGGCAAAAAAAGTACATAATTGTATGCACTGACTATTTTACAAAGTGGGTTGAAAACAAGGTTTTCAAGGTAGCAACAAAAATCAAAGTGGTTGAGTTCTTAACGGAGAATGTGTTTTACAAGTTTGGGTACCATAGAGAGCTAGTAAATGATTAGGGATCTCAATTCACATCACACCTGATTGAGAATTTTTTGAAGCAACATAAGATCAAACACAAGAAGTCAACTTCTTATCATCCTCAAGCTAATGAACAAGTCATTAGAGAAATTTTGAGGTCTAAAATGGGCCTCCTAAGAAAAATGTACAACCAAAATAAACATTATAATAACCAATAAGATTCAAGATAATGATTTCAACCATGGGGGATGATTCACCATTTTTGGGGTAAAAAAGTAAAAAAATTAAAATATAATAAAATAATAACACTACTTTTTCAACTTGTATTTTCAACTTATCTCCGTAAGTTTTTGCTCAAATTTCGAGTAGTAGTAATTGTTGGATGTAAAATGTAATTCCTCATCCAAGGCATACACATGTTTCATACTTTTGATGGACCCTAGTACATGAAAAGTTAGAAATACATGAAAAATCATTATTGCAATCACTTTTTTCATGTATTTCTCATTTTTCATGTAGCAGAGTCCATCGAAATTATGCAGCATGGGTACTCCTTGTATGAGGAATCAAATTTTGAATCCAACGAGTGTTCCCACGCAAAATTTAAGTAAAGCCTGTCAAAAGATTTGACATGAAATTCTACTACAGTAAGTGATTTATTTGGCCTACTTATTTATCACAATAAGTTGTTTACAAAACCCTTCAGCAGACAATAAAATAAATTCGACTTCAGTTATCACATAATATCATAGAGAAAAAAAATAATAGTGATATATAAGCACAAGGATCACTCACATAAACACAGTTATTTTTTTATAATTGTCCCTGGAAAACCCAATTTAGGAAAACCGGTGTAGCAGATGATGGTTTATTTATTATTCTTCAACAACGATTTCTTTACAAGGAATAATTTTGCAATACATAGAGAAACCTTCAAAAAAACACCTAAGATAATTATCCTCCTCAATAGGAGTAATTCTGACACCATACAGACAATTTATCCTTCACTACATCACCCCTACATCATCTGTGTCAGGGCTGCATCATCCCTGCATCATTTTTATGAGGAATGCATGAGATTTCATCCCTTCCTCTGCTGTCTCTCAGAGCCCTCCCTCTATGTTGTCTCTCTGAGGCACTGCGTCACCTCGTCCTCAATCTCTGACAGATGATGAAACCCTCCTCTTCCTTCACACTGCAACTCTCCCTCTGAAATAAAACTCCTTCTCATTGAGAATCGATTTCCCTTGGGTTACTGAGTATTTGTCAGGCGTGTCTCAAAATGACTCTCAAGTCTTATCTTACAATTTTCCTATTGATGAATCAATGACTAAGATTAAGTCTCTAATCAAAGGATAAGATTAAAACAAACTTGATCCTCATCTCTTAGAAGCTTCTCACCCTTATCTTTATTTTTTTTTTCTCGGTAAAGCTAGCTAATCTATTATATTATATACAGGTAAACATTACATGCAAAAAGACAGGCCAACTGTGGCACCTTGGATAGCTTTGCTTGACACATAATTCGCCCTTGCAGGGGCAGCACCTCTAGGATATACCAAAACATGTGACATAGAGTTGATCTCAGATAGTAATGAAACGGCCCGCGCAGGGGCTTCCAACAAAAAACTCATAGTAGACCTAGCCACGACGCACGACAGACATACACATAATATGAAAAAGAACTGAAAGTATACACACATAGAAATGTAGCATCGTCCAGATACCAGCCGAGACCTCTAACTTATACCAGACCCGAGAGAGAGAAAAGTAAGCCGGAGAGTGTCTCTGGGGGTTAATCTTCAGGCTCTTCCTCAATGATGTAGCTCCAGCCTTGGCCTTTAGGGATGCCTGCCCACATTGCCATAGGATCCTTCACAGTGGCCGGCGGTTCCTGCTCTGGAGGTTGGGGAGGGGCTTTCTGAAGCTCCTTCCCTGAATTTCCCTTTTCAATTGGTGGTTGCAGCACTGGACTTTCCTCACGATTGCCTTAAAGGTAGTGGGCTTGCCCCAGTTTAGACTAACTACTCGCACGACGAGCTACGACCTTGCTCGGGATCGAACACAAGACTGGTCCATCATGACGAGGCCGACTTTACCACTACGCCGCCTCCACGACCTTCTCACCCATATCTTTACTAATAGGCATTAATATTTTTATTTTCCTAATTTTACACTTAGGAACCATTAAAAATATTAATTATTTCAATAAATCCTCATCTGGGTGGAATTTCTCCAAACGCTTTCTGGGTCTTGGAGATCTCATGTGTTCTAGCCCCTCCAAAAAATTTCAAAGCTAGGGCACATCCGTTTCTACCCAAAATCAACACT
This sequence comes from Pinus taeda, assembly GCA_000404065.3. Lineage (NCBI taxonomy): Eukaryota > Viridiplantae > Streptophyta > Pinopsida > Pinales > Pinaceae > Pinus > Pinus taeda. The sequence continues at coordinate 69,328 of APFE031054784.1, forward strand.
CCCTCTTAGCGAGGAATGTGCTCTAGCAACACTTTCCAAATAGAAGCATCACACTGATCCACGACATCGGTCCTCTGTGCTGTTGATGCTCAGCCTACTATCTGTCACCTACTGCAACCTATATCTCTACCCATGCCACTACAACTATCACTTACATCTTTACTGCAAATCCCTCTAAATGTGCTGCATCATGTTGTTCATAGCACTGTCAATGTTAAATTCTACACTGCAACTCCTTATACTATCCACTTCTTCTGCTAAAATGGATTCTTCACCATCCCCATAATCTCCTTGAAATAAACAAACTTTGTTCTTCCTAAAGCCTTGGTGAGGATGCCTACCACCTGTTCTCCTATTAGGGTGTACCTCAACTCTATTTCCCCTCATTATACATAGTTTCTAATGAAGTGACACTTCATATCAATGTGCTTTAATCGACCATGAAACACTAGATTCTCGGAGAGCTTGATGCAACTCTGATTATCACACAAAATACTAGTCGCTTCCATATTTCTCCTTAGTAGATTCACAAGCAATTTCTTAAGCCATATGGCTTCACACAAAGTTGTGCTAGATTCCATATATTCAGTGTCACAAAGCTCAGAGCCATGGATTTCTATTTCCTACTACACCAGGAAGTCATTCCTGATCAAATGTTGAAACAATACCCAGTGGAACTTTTCCGATCTACTAAACTTCCAACCCAATCTATGTCAGTCAACTCACTCAGCCAGATGTCATTGCCTTGGGTATACATTAGTCCATGATCGAATATTCCTTGTATATATCTGAGAAAATTCTTAGTTGGTGCCCAGTGCGCACTCTTTGGTTCCACCATGAACGAACTGCGGGCATTGATAGTGTAACAAATGTATGGCCTGGTACATCTGTGACCCTATGAGTTGCCTATACAAGGTGGGATAAAATTCTTTATCTTCGGATGCATCAATCTTCTTCTAGTTGGTGATCATTGGAGTATCCATAGGTCTATAGTCCTACATTCTGAACCTTTTCAAAATCTATGTAGCATATCTCGCTTACCCAAGGAAAATTTCACCCTTTTGCTGCCAAAATTTCAACCCTAGGAAATAATGCATTTGTCCCAAATCCTTCATGTCGAATTCCATGCGTAGGTTCTCCTTGCAATAATTGATGAGCCTAGATGAGCCTATCATGAAAATACCATCCACATATAACACCATAATTAGAGGCTCATTTTCTACAACAAGATAGTAGAGATTAGGATCTGCGTCACTCTTGACGAATCCCATATTCTACAAGTAACCATCAATTTGACCATACCATACTCTAGGTGTTTGTTTAAGCCCATACAAGGATTTCTTCAACCTGCATACATGAAATTTCTTTTCATGTGTCTCAAAATCCCCTGGTTGTTCAATGTATACTTCTTCTTCTATCACCCTTTCAAGAACACTATCTTGACATCCATTTGGTCAATCTACCACCCCATTTGTGCTTCAAGGGATATCACGAATCTAATAGAAGTATACCTAGCTAGTGGGGCAAAGGTTTCTTCATAGTCTATCCATTCCTTTTGAGCATACCCCTTAGCCACAAACCTGGCTTTGTACTTTTCCACACTACCATCTGCAACGTATTTAACATTATAGAGCTATCTTGAACCTACAAATAACCTATCCTGAGGCCTAGGTACCACTTCCCAAACATCATTGACCATTATGGAACTGTATTCCTCCACCATAGAATCTACCCATACTTGATGCTAAACGACCTCCTAAAAAATAAAGGGTTCTCCAACATTAGCCACGAAGGCTTGGAATCTGTCTCATTGTCTACGCTCCCTTTTCTCATTCATGAGCGCATCGATGAAATTCTCCGTATCTCGTACTATCTGTTGAATTTATCATCTCATTCTACCACTCGTAGTGGGTATATCTATTTTCTCCTCCTCTTCTTGAGACTCCACCAGTTGTAATATCTTTGGAGTTTTGTCTTTAGGAGAAATACTTGTGCTAGTTTCTGTTGGATGAAGTGGCTAGACCAACAGATCATATTGCTCTTTGGAAGGAATTTCTCAGGATTTACTAAAATCTCTATCCTCGATGAACTTTACATCCCATCAAATAATGATATTCCTATTCCCTGGAAGATTGAATCTATATGCCTTAGCATTCTCACTATATCCCATAAGATATCCTTTCTCCGCAGTCTGATCCAATTTCTTCCTCTATTTTCCAGATACATGGAAGCATTCCAAACTCCCAAATATCTTGAAATGACTCACCTCAGGCTTCTTACTGGTAAAGAGACTCTCCGAAGTGATATTACCTAATAACCTATGAGGAGTCTTGTTCTAGACATACACTACCATGTTGCATGCATTTTCCCATAGAAAGTTGGGCATATGTTGATCATACAACATTGCCCTGGTTGCTTCAAAAATAGTCTTGTTCTTAATTTCCGCTACTCCAAAATACTCCAGATTATAGGGGGTTGTCCACTCCCTTCTGATGCCTTCCTTTGTCCAAAAATCAGTGAAGTCCTTGTTGATGTATTCTCCACTATTGTCTGAGCACAATATCTTTATCTTATTTCCTATCAAATTCTCAACTAGAGCCTTGAACTCTTTGAATCGACCAAAAACCTCATCCTTGGTTTTCAGAAAGTAGATCTAAGTATTTATGGAATGGTCATCAATGAATGTGATGAAGTAATCAGTACCACTAAGAGCTCTTGTGGAAATGGGTTCGTAGATATCTAAGTCTATCAATCCAAGAACACTCTTAGCGCTATTGTTGCTTCTGGAAAATGTAGCTTTGGCGTACTTTCTTAGTGCGCATCCTCAGCATACATCATCTCGTTCGGTACTCAACTATGGAACTCTTGATATTGTTCTCCTGAGAATTCTTAGAGTCCCATGGTGTAAGTGTCCTATCCTCCTGTGCCATAGATCATTCAAATATTTTCCCCACTACTACATATTAGTGCCATTGGAGATTCTATACAACCTGTTACTTCTAACTCCAATCTAGGTCTTCCTTTTCCAACTTGGGTGTTTGACATATACTTACTCCTTAATGAAAAAAACATCATAGCCCTTGTTTTGAAGCTGAGATACAAAGAGTAATTTCATCCCCAATCCCGGCACATGCAGCACATTGGTTGCTCAAAGCCTATCCCTTGCTTCTATTTGAAACACTACAGTAGCTCTTCCTACGAGGGTACATTTTGACTTATTTCCCATGGTGATATGGAAGTTCATCCTGTATTCCTCATAATTTGAAAAAAATTCTCATATTCCTGTCATGAGCCAAGAAACTCCACTATCTATATACCAAACCTCATAGGAGGTAGAACTCATTAAGAAAGAGGCTTCTTCTTCCAGTCTGGAAGTTAAAATAGAATAATCATGATCTATGTTCCTCGTTCTCTCTTCTCCCTCTAGAGATCTATGTGGGTGCTTCTGAGTTGATGTCCCGACATCATGTAGAAGATTCTTTACTCCTATTATCTGATCTCTACTATGATACCATCTTAAAATTTCTGACATGAAATTCTACTGCAGTAACTAATTTATTTCTCATAATTATTTCTTACAATAAGTTGTTTAGAAAACCCTTCAGCAAACATTAAAATAAATTATACTACAATGATCACATAATAGCATAGAGAAAAAAATAACATTGGTATATGAGAAAAAGAATCAATCACATCAACACAGTTATTTTTGGACAATTGTCCCTGGAAAAACCCAATGTGGGACAATCAGTGCAACATATGAGGTTTGTTTTCTTATTCTTCAACAACAATCACTTTACAAGGAACAATTCTACAATAGATAGATAAACCTTCAAGAAAACACATGAGATAACTTTCCTCCTCAACTAGGAGAAATTCCGACACCATAGAGACCCTTTATTCTTCATTGCATCACCCCTGCACCACCTGCGTGAGGACTGTGTCATCCCTACGTCATCTGCGTGAGGACTGTATGAGATCTCATCCCTACCTACATTGTCTCTCAGAGCAATCCTTCTATGATGTCTCTTTGAGGCACTGCATCACCTCCTCCTCGGTCTCTGGCTGATGTTGAAACCCTCCTCTTCCTTCACTTTGCAAATCTCCCTATGAAATCGAACTCTTCCTTGAGAATCGATTTCCATTGGGTTACTGAGTGTTTTCCCAGTGTGTCTCCAAATGACTCTCAAGTCTTCTCTTATACTTTTCCTATTGATGAATCAACAACCGAGATTAAGTCTCTAAGCAACGACTAAGATTAAAATAGACTTGATCCTCGTCTATTCGAAGCTTCTCACCCATATCTTTATTAATACCCATTAATATTTTTATTTTCCTAAGTTTAGACTTAAGAACCCATTAAAAATATTAATTATTTTAGTAACTCCTCATCAAAGTGGAATATCTCCAAACGATTTCTGGGTTTTGGAGATATCTATTGGAAATAATACTGAGAGTGGGGGTTGAATCAGTATTATCAGATCAGATAAAACTTTTCAATTTCATACTCAGATTCATATACGCTACTTCAATTAAGTGAACCAGCGTATACACGCGACTGTGTCTAAAGCAACTAGCGTATACCCAGAGATCTTATAATTTAGTTTGCTTAATCTTCAGTAGATGCATCAGAACATTATTAAGCATATTAACAATAAACAGGTGCAATATAACAGAACAAGACATCACACAAGAGCCACACACATGAACACCATGATATAAGGTGGAAACCCAATGTGGGTGAAAACCACCTGCTGCAATTCGTTTCTTTCTTCTTTAATGAGAAACTTCTTTTACAATATACTGGTGCAGTCCTTTACCAGTATGCAGGCTACAACCTGCAGAGGGCTACAACCCTCTCTCGTTTTCCAAATACTTCTGGAAGGGAGCTACAACCCCCTCAGCTCTTGTACTAGCTGATCCATTTACTAGTACGTAGGTGCTGACCCTACAATCTTCAGGGACCACGTTTCATCAATTTTCAGACTGGATCCAAGAGTACAAAAGAAACATTACTGCAATACAATCATCAACTTAAACTTGCATCATAATTCATTAAATAACCCAACACTGAATCACTGAAACCCTGTCATTAAGAACACAGAACTCAAACCAGAGACCAGAACTCTGTAACAACCACCAGAATCAACAGCAACCTGAGATATCAAACTTTATCATGCATACGCTACTGCACTTTACCGAAACCGCGTGTATACGCACTTTCTCCAAAGGAAACCCGCGTGTAGATCTAGAAATGATTACTTATGCCTTCGCTGTCAGATCCGACCCTTGCCAAACTTCCCGAATAGACAACCAACAATACCCGATCCTCTCACTCCGTCAGACACTCAATGCTCACTCTTTGCCTAATGATCTTCTCCTTATATAGCCTTAGGCCTTGCTCAATACCATGGTCCAAAACCATAACAAACCAATACCATCAACTTCGAAACTAGGGATCAACACGTCCGTCGAGACACCATGGTCCAAAACCATAGGCACAACTTCCAAGGACTAACTGCCACGGACCAAAGGTACTTTTCACATGTACGCGCTTTTACTGAATCCAACCTGCGTGTATACGCTTGTTCTCCTTGATGAACCTGCGTATATCTCTTTCTTGTCCTGCTGTACTGAGATCTGTCCTCTGATTAAGTTGCCATCACCTGTACCAACCTCTGAGTGAGTTGCCATCAAGGACAACACTTGAAACATAATGCCAACAATCTCCCCCTTTGGACTTGATGGCAACCACCACACCAAGTCACTCTCCCCCTTTGACATCAAGGGCAAAGGGCATACCAAGATATTCTCTTCTTTGGTCTACCTTCTACTGCTGTCCATACTCCCCCTGAGTACATGCTGAAGTCTCTGAATGAGCTCCCCCTTTGTATATGCCAAGATGTATCAATCCATCCATGCTCCCCCTGAGCAAATGAAAGGTTTAGGACCAGCATTTCATTCAAAGTCATTCATCATATATGATCTGCACCATAAGCACCAGCATCTAAACCTGCAATACCATTCCTTTGATTAACCAACAGGATGTATCATAAGCATCATCACCAAGAACTTCTAACCATAATGCCAACAATGCATATGCTCCCCCTAAGTATGAGCCAACCATGTCTGAACCATTTCCTGAGTCTGTTCTGCTCCCTCTGAGCCTGATCTAACCATGACTAAACCTGGGTCTGTTCTGCTGCCTTTTCTCCATATACGCGACTGTGCAGCCTGTAACTCGCGTATATACGCTACTTGTCTTCATTATATCAGCGTATGTAAGGAATACTGAAATTCATCACTTTCAGATTCCCCTGTGTCTGTTATGTTAGCTGACTGAGTTATGCCACACTTTTCTGTCTCTGTCTTCTTCAATTCCTGAAACTGTAATGATGTATGGTCTTCTTGTTTTGAATTTTGAAATCTGCTCCTGCATTCCCTTGCTTTATGTCCATAGTTGTTGCATGTATAGCACCTTACATTTTTAATGTTCCTTCTAACACAATTAATTGCTTTCTGTCCATATGCATTGCAGGCAAAGCAATATCCTCTGAAATACCTGGGATGCGATGATCTTTCTTGCACCATTCTACTTCTACATCTGGCTGCAACATGTCCAGGATTATGACATACATAACATTCAACATTTTTTAGTGGAGGAAATAATCGTCTATCACGTCCATAGTTAGGAGTAAAGAATCTTCCTTGAGGAATTTCTTTCCTTGGTTGTTCCTTGTTGGGCATTTCAGATTTCTCATTAGAGTTTCTTTCCTCACCTTGTGAACTAGATTCACCTTCAACATATTCATGAAAACCAA
>APFE031054810.1:0-10354 GCA_000404065.3 Pinus taeda
CATTACATTGCTCTGTCACGGTGACTTGATGACCCTTCTGAAGCCAAGATACTTTGTACGGTGCAGGATGCGCTTTCTTTGTTAACCCAAGCTTTTCCACCATCTCTGTAGACACAAGATTGTCAGTACTCCCACTATCAATGATAATCTTACAACACTTACCCTCTGATTTGCATGTAGTCCTGAACAAGTTCTTCCTTTGCGCAGGTTCTCCAATCTCTTTTTCTGATCTCAGCAAAGTTCTTCTGAGCAGAAATGATTCACCTTCCTCCAGTGGTTCTTCCTTCTCTACAAGTCGAGGTGGTTCCGGCTTTGCCTCAGCCACATTTGCACCCCTCTAGCTTGCTGATTTGTTATGAGGACAGTCCCATGACATATGTCCCCGCTCTCCACAAGTATAACACCTAACATCTCTTCCTCGCCCTCTTCCTCTGGGCGCGAATCTCCCTCTACTAGATTCACCCATCTATGGTGATCTGCTGCTTGAACTTCCTGCTTCAAGCTGATGCTGTGTTCCTCTGGATCTGGCTGATCCTCTGTCTCTTGCTGAACTCTTTCCTCTGTTTCTTTGACTCTGTTTACGCAATAATTTCTCCTCTGCTTTTAAACTTGCTTGATAGGCATCTTCAACAGTTCTCAAACTTAACAGGCTAATCTCATCTTAAATCTCATACCTTAGCCCATTAACATATCTGGCTACTTTCTCCAGATCATCTTCTACATGCCCTGTTCTGATGCTTAACCTGTAAAATTCTTCATTATATTCTTTAACAGACATTCCTTTCTGCTTCAAATTTTGCATCTTCTTAAAAAGATTCAAATGATAGTCTTTAGGCAAAAACTTGGCTTTGAGTTTGCTTATCATTTTATCCCACTGCTTGATCTTAGATTTCCCCTTTCGCGTTCTTGATGTCTGTAACTCATCCCACCAGATGGCTGCATGGCCCTTCAGTCTAGTGACTGCAAACTTCACCCTCTTATTCTCCTCAACGTCTTCATAATCGAAATATTGATCTATGGATCTGATCCAATCCATGAGCTCCTCAACATTTAAACTCCCATCATACATAGGAATTTCTATCTTGGGCTTGCTGCCAACTTTTTCCAGCATCTTAAGGACTTTGGCAGTTTCAGTTTCTTCTCCTGCTTCATCCTCTTCATCAGACTCTTCTGAAGAACTCTCAGTTTTCACATCTGGTGCTCTTCTCTGGGTTGTTTCCATTGTCTCCATTCATTCATGCAGTCTTCGCACTTCGTCGATCAGGACTGCATTTGGTTCTGGTCTTCCTCGACCAATCCCTCGTCTTGGCGGCATCTTAGCTGCAACCTCCTGGATCTTTTGGCTCTGATACCAAAAATTGATGCACCGAAACGCGGTGCCAAATCTGCTTAAAAAGACAATCGATTCAAATAGGAAAAAAACTCTGTGTATATTTAAATTGGGGAATTGAATTCTCTATCCGCTATATAATGCGCATCCCTCTGATTCTTTTCCCTACGCATAACAATCACACTACTATTTGATGCCAACAGAACATTTACGTTTTCATATATGGGTTGCACTTGTGGCTATTTACAAACATCAATATTTATTCCATCGCAATCAAAAACTGTGACACCGGTTATACAAAACAGGGGACGTGGGACTTCCACCTGTGCAATCTTATTAACATTCCAAAAGATTTCAGATCCAGTTTTTAATGGACAACACCAACTTTTAAATTACACCGCCATTGGAATAACCCACAGCACAACAAGCTTAACCTACGCTAAAAGGTCACACCCAAACCAAAAAGCCATCAACCGAACATCCGTTCCTATCTCTATTTGATTAAACGACAATACACCCAGGCATACGCTGGTTCAAACCCCGCCCTCACATCAGAATATCACACTTGAAATAAAAACCGAAAACGCCCACGCCACATCTGTGGATTTATTATGTTTCACCAAAATCCTTAATGTGACACGCTCCCATATCTAACAGAAAACTAAAAAAAAGCAGAACGTCGGTCTTCATTTATTTTACATACTACCTGACATCAACAGAAAGAGAAAAATAAACGCTGATCCCATCTCTTTTTCCTTTCTGATTGTGGCACATCAGACTTTGACATACAAAGAATCACGTTATCGCCTGGATTTTAAGCGGATTCCTTTCAATCCATCCGTCCTCCGCCAAATATCAGTTAGATTTTAAATGTAGGTTCAGTTATTGCCCCATTTCCGGTCCAACGCAACTGCCTTTGACACACTCAGCGGTCAGTACACCTGTTTATAGCCTGTTGCCGGATTTCAAGCGCTCCTGAATCAAGATCTCCCAGAAGAAACCGGCGTTGATCGCTCCAAGAATCTTCAGTTTGCCATTTATTTCCCTAAATACTCTAACAGCAGATAAGGTGACATGAATTTATTTAAACAGAAGGTGCGCCTAACAAATTAACCCCAAATAGAAAGATATTTTAACTATTACAAAAATAACTAACTGAATTTAACTCTACCAGCAACAACAGCAAGTAAAATACGGTTTTCAAGCCACAACATGTGGGCAATCTCCCACATTGCTAGCCCGTTCTGATGCTCCTGCATCATATCTTGAGAATATTGATTGTATAAATATCTTGTAATTTCCTCATTCATTAAGTATTAGAAAATATTATTGATTGTGTTACTTTTATCTTGGTATCAGAGCCTGAGGGCCTAGCCCTTGTGGGTTGGGCTGCTCCTGGCTGAAGAGAAAAAAGGTTTGGTTTTGTGAATATTTGTTTGTCCATCTTCTGCTGTCCATTAGCTAGGGAATCGCAGGGTGAAGAAGACTGGTGCGGTGATTTGAGGATCCACGTCTCACTCCAACCACGTGGAAGCATATTCTAAGGAAGAGAAATCTCGACTTGGCTCAAGGGTTGTCGTTCAATGAATGCTCACAGATCTTTCCAGATGACCTGCGCGCCATTATATATCACAAAAAACCCGCATCTCAATGTAGCAGATTATTAGTTGCTGTTCTCTTGTGAGTTGATCTGCGTGGATCTGGATCTGGCGTTGTTTCCGATGTTATGCAGACCAGATCCGTTCTAAAGTCCCTCGGAGATCGGCCGGATCACGAGGCTGTGGACGAATCCCGTCGACGCGTTGCAGAGATCGAGCGCAATCTTTCTAGCCGATTGGAAGAATGGCGCCCACCGTGGATGAGGTTGGAATGTGTCACCCATAGATCAACCCCAGCGGCCTCTGGGCGGTTCCCTGGTGGTGTTCTGAGCAGTGGGCGCCTGGAAAGAGCCACCTCTGCCCGCCCTTTTATGTTGAACCGTGCTGTTGACTACACGACCGGCGCCGTGGCGGCCGCCCCTGCGCAACCTCCGTCTTCCGCTGGTGGCCCAAAAAGTGCTGGGCTATCTGGATGACTGACGAGTTCACTGGTTCTGGAGCCATCGGCCATGTGTCTCAGGTCATCGGTGCCGTCGTTGATGTCCGCTTTCCGACGGGGTTGCCGTCGATCCTCACAGCACTGGAGGTTCTTGACAATCCCATTCGTCTTGTGCTCGAGGTCGCCCAGCATTTGGGATGTCCCAGTGCGTTGCTTTGCTTGGGAAATTTATAGCTGTGCGGGAAACTAACATTCGATATCTTGGGTTGGAAAATATGACTAGAATGTTGATGGTAACAGATGTTCATGAGAGCATTAAAAGGCACCAAGCTCAAATTATTACTTCTTTAAAAGATCCCGATATAAGTATAAGAAGACGAGCTTTGGATTTGTTATATGGGATGTGTGATGTTACCAATGCGAAGGATATAGTTGAAGAGCTTTTACAGTATCTTACGACGGCTGACTTTGCAATATGAGAGGAATTAGCTCTTAAGGCTGCAATACTTGCTGAGAAGTTTGCACCCGATCTTTCATGGTATGTTGATGTGATCCTTCAGTTGATAGACAAGGCAGGCGATTTCATAAGTGATGATATATGGTTTCGAGTGGTGCAGTTTGTCACAAATAATGAAGATTTGCAGCCATATGTTGCAGCAAAGGCACGAGAGTACCTTGACAAGCCTGTTGTGCATGAAACCATGGTGAAGGTCGGTGCATATCTGCTTGGAGAGTATAGTCACCTCTTAGCCAGAAGGCCTGGTTGTAGCCCAAAGGAAATATTTGTTATCATTCACGACAAACTCCCAACTGTAACCTGATGTTGAAGAACTCAGCGATTGGATGAAAGGTTGCTTGGATGCACATCCTCTATTTCAGAAAGTTCCAGAAGAAGAGGTGAAGAATGATCCTGTCGTGAATCTCTCGACGACCGCGACGGAGGAAGGGCAGAAGGTTGCTAGAAACGAAGGCCAGACGTTTATGGCTATATAAAGGCGCATCAGACTAGCGATTCGATGAGGGTTTTCTACCACTCTATGCATTCGTAGCGGCCGTGTTAAAGCACTACTGTATTTTATTTAATGCGCACCTCTCGCATGCTATGGCAGTTACGAGTGCTGCACATCTTTGTTTTTGCTTCTGAGATCCGCAGTGTTGGCAGGCTCGACATGGTTGGAAATTCTGTTAGCTGGCATCTAATGACGGTTGTGAGGATCAATCCCGGGCATATCCTCCAGCAGAGCATCTTCTATAACCAGAAAAGGAACTGGATGAGTTTTTTTTTAATCATGGATGAGCATCTGCGATTCAAGGTCAGAATTGATTGATGTTGTTCAAGTCATCACTCGGCGTGGAGCTTAGAATTCTTAGTTTGGGAAATGATCATATTTGGGTAAAGATAGAGAAATTTGATAAAGTTTATTTTTTATGTCTTGGAAGCATGTTTAAATATTATTGGCCTTATTGAGCCTAGCTAACTCAATGTAGGAAAATTTATTTTGTTAGAATTTGCAACTCTAACAAATGACAGGGTAAGCATGGAGTTCCAAGAAGTTATTTGACAAAGATGCCCAAGATGTGAACTTGGGATAAAGGAGCAACAACAATGTTCATGGTGGACAACAAAGTAGATTTTTTGAGTTAGTATGGCTTGTGGAATAGACTCCTTAGTATATTATTGTAATAGTCTGTGTATGTACAAAAACTCCGATGTTGAAATGTAAGCCTTGCTAAGGCATTTGAAAGTTCGTGGTGATCTCAAAACCACTTTGTAATGGTTTGTGGTCAGCCTGAAACCATCTATAGAGCCTTTAAAGTACAAGGAGTTCCCGATGGCAATTGAGATCCTTGATCAGCCGGTGGTAGCAGATCGGACTGCCGGTGGGGCAATTGAGATCCTTGATCAGCTCGGTGGTAGCAGATCGGATCTGCCCAGTGGTGGCGAATTGAGGTTCCGTGATCGGACCTGCCCGGTGGTGGCGAATCAGAGCTCTATGATCTACTCGGTGGAAGCAGATGAAGTCGGCGGATTTGCCCGGTGGTGGTAAATCAAACCTGCCCGGTGGTGGCAGATTGCCCTTGTGGCTGTGTGTACACAGGACCTTTGTGCTCGTAGGAGCAGGTGGAATGCAGTAACACCTGGCTCGGACTCAGATGATTATTTCTGAGTAGAAGGGGATTGGTGCATTTTCCGCGCTGACAGCAGCACCAGGAAGGCCAACTGGCGCGTCTGTTAGGCCATTAATCGCGCCAATGGCGTGGGTTTATCATTCAGGATCGCGCCAATTCACCTTCAAGTGGATCTGCAGGAGAGGCAAATCGGATCAATTTGGCTGTATTGGAAACGCCAAATTTGCAGATTGTGGATCTGTGCGAGGGCGGAAGATTGGGTTTTTGGAGGTTTTGTACCTGCAATTCGCCTGATGGCGGTGGATTTGACTGTCATGACAAGTAGTCATTAAGGGGGGGAGTTGGAAATTATTAATTCCTACTTGTCTATGGTTATAATTCTCCATTTGAGGAGTTTGTTCCTACATTATAGGGATTTAGTTTTATCTAGTTTAGTGTGTGGTTGAGAGAATCTCTCAACCACACTAGTGTACGTCCAAGATAGAATTCCTATCTTGAGAATATTGATTGTATAAATATCTTGTAATTTCCTCATTCATTAAGTATTAGAAAATATTATTGATTGTGTTACTTTTATCTCATTCAGGATCAAAAGACCCTCATTGAAAGTTGTCCTTACACTTCTAGAATCTATGGTACTCCCAAGATACATAATGATGGAATTCCTATTAGACCCATTGTAAACACTATTGGAGGTCCCTCATGTCATCTGAAAAATTCCTTGCTAAGAAACTAAAACCATACAATCCACAGTCGGCTCAATTCTATCAAAGGTCTCATTGACCTCAAATGTCGAAAAGGAGTTTGTCTCATTCCTTGTTCTTTTGGAATTCCTTTTGTTGGAGAGACTGAAAGAACTATCAACACTCGTATCCTTGACATTTTGCGGACATAAAACATAATAGATAAAAAAATTCTACTCTTGTTGAACGTTCAAATAATAATAAACATCACATATGTATTGAAGAAACTCGAGTCCTTGCCAAAATAGACCACTATTGCTACAGAAAATTTAGAGAAGCCATCGAAATCAGCAACAAGAATGAGGGATGGAGCATTAGCAAAAATTAGATCCCTACATTGACTGCCAAATCCAATTCTTTTGAAGCACCTTAACTTTATTTTATCTTCATCATTTCTTCTTTGCTTATTTTTTCCTTATCTTATTTGACTCTAATCCCTGATATAAACAGTGAATATATTTAATATCAATATATTTCAAATACTTTAATTAACTATCAAAAATAAAAATAAAAATAAATAAAATAAAATTCTTAATAATTCTCAACAAAAATTAAATTATTATTTTTCATTAATATTAATTTACAAAGACTCTAATTATTTATTCACGTTATTTATTATGAAACTGCATATCACTCAAATTACAGCCTATTCCTAATCTTTTTGAAAGCCTCGTCTTAAATTCCGCTCATATTTATTTATTTGCTTATTTCTACCTTACATCATTTGGCTCTAATCCCTCATAAAGATTTTACTTTATTTATTAATATCCATATATTACAAATAAACGTTTATTCATGAAAAGAAAAAAAAAACTTTTAATAATTTTAATATACAAACATGTTCATTAACTTGTAATCAATTATTCAATTTATTTTCATTTTATCTATAATATATCATTCAAATTTCATAATAATCAATATAAACATTTATTAATCAATTTCACTATTGGCCATTATTCAATTAAAAAACTCTAAAATACATTTTTTTATTTATCATACCATGATAGATCAGTTTTCCACATATTTTTGTTTCCAGATGATGAACCTCAGTTGTAGGTTTGAAACATCAATTCAAATTTCAACTTGAATGGGATGGATCCGGAAGATCAATTACAACTAATGAACAAGCCCAGAAATCTTAAATCTGAAATTAAGTGTAAATATTGAGGAGGGAAACAAAAAGAACTATTTTTTTCGATCATAATTCTATTTATTTTAACATGGGTTAATGAAAAATATTATTAAAAATTAATTTCATCTCTCACACTTTGAAAATTCATAACTAGTATTTATTATTTTAACTATTATTTTATTATTTTTCCTTACAAATCTTATTTAGACGTTAAAATTTCTCTAATGTTGATTATCAACATTAGTAAAGGTTTACACTTGATAGCATCTAACCATTAAATTTCCACAAACTCTATTGAGGTAGGCCCAAAGGAAGAAGGCACATTTCATCAAATGTTGGAGGATATGGGGCTTGAGAATCAAAATTCACTTCTTACTAACCATGGGAATAATGAAGCCAATAGTCACCATGTTTTTAATAATTTTAGACCTTAAAATTTCTCTAATGTTGGTTATCATCTTTAATAAAGGTTCACATTTGATAGCATCTAACCACTAAATGTCCACAAACTCTATTGAGGTAGGTTCAAAGTAAGAAGACTCACTACATCAAATTTTGGAGGATATGGACCTAGAGAATCAAAACTCCCTTCCTACTAACCATGGGAAGAAAGAAGCCAATAGTCATCATGTTTTTAGATCATTTTATGTGCTCAGTGAAGCAATTAGAACACAAGGAGAATTTTTTACATTATATAGCTATAAGTTTTCATACAAGAATTATTGGGATGTAATAAGTATAAATTTTTTAAATTTTTTTACAACTCTTGAATTATTGCCATTCATGTTTGAAAACTCCAAGATGATTGTTTTTTGTACTCTATTGTCTAGCTTTTTTGCTATAACTTTTATAATACAAGTTTTTACTTTAGCTTATATAGATATATTATATATATATATATATATATATATATATATATATATATATTATATATATATATATATATATATATTATATATATATATATATAATTGAGTGTTTGTGTAAGTGTGTTATCATTAATATGTTTCTGCTTAGCCTGAGGTCAAGGATGAAGGTTATATCTTTGCAGGAAATTCTTCTTCAGTTCGTCAACTCCAATGAGGAAATCAATTGTTTTATTAGATAGTCTTATTAGAGACCTTTCCAATGGTTTATGGCACTTTTCAATATATTCAAAGTAATAACAAGAACACTAAGGTTTAAGTTTGGCATTTTAAGGCACCATTTCCAAAGGCTTATGGTTCTAGCAAGATTTCCACAATGCCTGAATGCAATAGAAAAGTTATTTAGAAATTCAGTGACAGACGGAAAGTGGGGGAGTGGTAGGTTGTCGGTCCTAGCCCTTGACCATATGGTGTTAGGCTAAAGGTCTTAGGTTCTTTCAAACTACCTCATACTATAAATGCACAAACACCAAATTAGGGCGGTGGGGTAGCATGTAACACCCAAAAAGAAGAATGCCAAGGTGCGTACATTTTATCTAAAGACTTAGAATTTGGATCACTCCTTCCTGCTACTTCAACAACCCAACAATGATGGTATGGGAAACAACTCTCCTCCCATCCATAAGCTCAAATCAACAGTCGATCACCCCCAATCCTCAATTTTTTATTGCTAGGATTACAAAGTACTTCCTCTCATGCCAAAAATATACCCCTATTCTTACATTCCCCTTTCTTATATAGAGTCCTTCCATCATAAAAGATCCAATCCCAAGGCTCCACTTGTCCTAATTATATTTTATCTTTACTTTTATTTACCTATGACTTATTTGTCTTTCCTTGCAGTTTGTTAATTTCATTGATTTGGGGCATGACATACTTCCCTAATTCAATGAAATTTGTCCCAAAGTTAACTTAATAATGCACTTCAGTATTCCATAATATCATCTGATAAAAAGGTGGGCATCTACCACCAAGACAGGAACATCATATGCCACCAACAAAGGAATCTATCACCAAGATAGGAACATCATTTGTCCACCAAGGCATGCATTTGTCACCAAGATAGGAATATCATCTACGACCAAGGAAAGCATCTATCACCAAGGCAGGTATATCATTTGTAGGCAACTGTCAACAAGGCAGGAACATCATTTGCAACCAAGGAAAGTATCTATCACCAAGATATAAATATCATTTTCCCACCAAGGTAGGCCCATCTATCACGAAGATAAGAATATAATTTTCTAGATAGGCATGCATCTCTCACCAAGATAGGTGTATCATCAACAAGCACTTGTCACCAAGATAGGAATACCATCTACCACCAAGGTAGGTATTTGTCACAAGATAGGAATATCATCTGCCACCAAGGAAGGAATTTGTCACCATGATAGGAAAATCATCTACAGACATATGTCACAAGACAAGGAAATCATCTTCCACATAGGCAAGCATTTGTCACCAAGACATGAATATCATCTATCACCAAGGCAAGTATATGTCACCAAGATAAGAACATAATCTACCACCAATTAAAGAATTTGTCACCAATAAAGGAACGCCATACATAATTATATATCAACATGATAGGGACATCATCTACCACCAAGGTAGGCATTTTTCATGAAGACAAGAACGTCACCTACCTCCAAGGTAGGTGTCTATCACCAAGATAGGAATATGATTAGCCACCAAGATAGGCATATGTTGTTGAACTATAATTCATAATTTTTTCCTTCTTTCTAAACTTGTCATCATGACTCTAAGGCATAAGAAATGCTAGGAATAATTGATTGAGATGTCCCCATACCATCGCATTGTCAAATATCATCATGAAATTATAATTTCACTATATCTTTATTAGAGGTGTATCATTATAATAAATGAAATCACATGATATCATAACTCTCATAGGTTAGTATTTATATTTAGGGCACGAGGCGACCACCTCATGTTATCTCATCCCTTATTTAGTCTTTCAACATATAGCAACCCAAGTCAAACACAAACACTTGTCACATAGAGAGAACATAATTTATAGCCTAGTATTAAGATC
>APFE031054831.1:0-11922 GCA_000404065.3 Pinus taeda
ATATATTTGGAAATTAATTGTAGATATTGAATTAGGAATTAGTTCATGATTTATAGGATTGAGAGGATTCTTAGGTTTAGTTGAAATTATTAAGGATTTGAACCGGAAATTGGTTATAGACTCCTTTTGTATAAATGCAATCCTAAAAGGCATAAAAAGAGTTGGTCAAGTTAGATTGTTAGTTGGTTAGCTAGTTAGAGGTTGTGAGTTAGAGGTTTGACTATAAGCCTGCAGACAGGTAGGAAAATAGAGGCCATTGATTAGAATATCAGGCCAGAGAGAGAGAGAGAGACTCGTATGTAAATATTTATTTATCAATACAGAGAACATGATTTTGAATTGTGTGGTGTGTATTAATTAGTGGAGTTATGAATTGTGTGTGAATTAGAAATTTCTGATAGTATATGTATGCAGTTGAAGTTCAAGCTGGATACAAAGAAGAAGGGGAGTATGTAGGATCGAGGTTTGATCGTTGAATCTGATCAAAGGATCCAAGTGAAGTTCAAGGATGGTAGCGAATAAGAGTACATGGAGTTAAGCTTAGGAGGGAGTTGTGTTGCAGAACAACCAAAAACCAGAAACCCTGGAGAAACCTGAAACCACAGAAGAACATTAAGTAATGGCATAGAACCAAAGAAAGTAAAGGCACAAAGGAAGGAAGTAAACATGCACATGAGTCGTTGGATCTATGAGATCAATGAACGAGGTTGAAGGAGATGGGTGATCAAGATTAAGTCGCACAACATAAAGTAAAAGAAATGAATGATGAAGATTAACTTAAATGTTAGCAAAAGAAGAATTACAGAGGAATAGATATGGATTGTCAGATCGATAGATATGTTAGATTGATGGTGATCAACAACTATAGGGGTAGGAGAGTATGGATTTTCTTGATCGCGGTTGAAGTTTTGCATTCGCTCCTAGCCATTGATCTCATATTCAACTCTTAGGTCATAGTCAACTGCGGGGGTTAAGCTTTTTTTAATTCGTGTGCTAGTTGAAGTCTGGCTTAAAGTAAAAGAAATGAATGAAGGAGATTGAATTAAGTGTTAGCAGAAGAAGAATGGCAGAGGGATAGACTTGGATTGTCAAATCGATAGATCTGTTAGATTGATGGTGATCAAAAACTACAGGGGTAGGAGAGTATGGATTTTCTTGATCGTGGTTGAAGTTCTGCATTCGCTCCTAGCCGTTGATCTCATATTCAACTCTTAGGTCATAGTCAAATACGGGGGTTAATATATTTTTTTAATTCGTGTGCTAGTTGAAGTCCCGCAAGCCGTAGATTTGATGGCCTCTTATATCCAATGCGGGTCATAAAGCGATCAAACTTTAATTTCGAAATCAAGCCTGAACATTTATAGATCAAGGATTTATATTCCTTATCGGATCCATAAGGGCGACTAAATATCATGCATGATCCTCGTCTGATATTGTTGCTGATCGTTGGATCAAGTGTGCCTTAATAAAATGGTGGAGGATCACCAATTAGTTTCGCATCGCAATGTTTCATGAGTGAATGAAACTTGGCCTTAATAAAATGTGATTTGTGATGTGTGATGATTAGAGGATCAACTATTAGTTTCATTGGTCGAGTGTACCATTAACCGTCAGATTGGGTAGAAGATCAACGATGGAGATTGAAGCCGATAAAGCTTGGAAAAGAGCGGACCCAAGAAGTTTATGGACTGGAGTGAAGTTTATTTGAGTTCCAGAGGGCAAATGAAATATGATGTAACAGTCATTGATCTGAGGGAGAGAAATCGACGGTGGAGGCTGAACGCGATGAGAGAGCATTGTTAAATGTGTAGAGACCGAGGAAAGGTGAAAAGATAAGGTTTTTGTGTGCTTTGTGGAGTATTTCTATTATATAATAATTATGATAGAAATAAAGCGGATAAAGGTTTTATGGGTTAAGTTTGAATATAACCAAAGTTAAATATTGGGGTTTGGTTATTATGTGCAGGGTATAGATTAACTAAAGTTTATGAGTTTGAATAAAGTTTTGCTGGAAAGGTTAATGAGGGGTTAGACTATTGAATAGTCAAATATAACATTCCACATAAAACTTAATTAAGAACATTAAACCTTTATTTAAGAAGGTTTTCACTATGGATTAGGTGATTAAGGCTTGGTACCATTGACATGCAAATTTATTTGCATAATGTGGGTATTGTCGGTTTAGCGCAACATCATTTGGTATCAAAGTAGAACAAGGAAATTTTGTGTAAAAGGTCTTTGAGAAATTTAGAACAGAGTTATGTTTTGAAGGTGTGTATATAGGTGAATGGTGATGAAAGCATGCAAGAGGAGATCAGATTTTAATCTGACAAGCAATAGGCACAAAGGGATAAAGTGTAGCAAAATTTATAGATTCAAGAAACAAATAACAATCCATTCAAAGTGTAGGAGAATGGTAGAACAAGATCATGCAGAGATCTTGAAGGTAGCAACATAAGAAGGTGAGAAGATTGCAATAACCTAGAGCAAGGAGTGCTCAATTGGTTCTAGAGGAAAGAACCAGAGAGATGTCAAAAGTATGAACTCAAAGGAGAAAAGCTTAGTGAGGCATATGTAGCAAGAAGGAGACTTGTTATTGTAGAGTGTTGGATTGGTGGGGCCTGACCCAGGTTCAGAAGTGATTTAGCCAAGCAAATCTCGGTACTACTGGCCCTTTCGGCAAAAGTACGCGAAGCACGAACTAAGGTCTCACTCGAAGTAGTATGGGAGGGTGCTAGAACCAAGTTTCCGCACCCTGGGGATGTCTGATATGTGGCGATAGGGACGTGATCCAACCTTAACGCTTACTAGGCTACGCACACCATTGGGCACGTTGTGTTTTGTGTTACTGCCTTCATACAACTCTAGCCACAGGGAAACTTGGGTTACTTACCCAAGTCATCCTTAATTAGGTTATGTTCACTAATTACTTAGAATATTTTCATACATAAACATTCAGACAAGAGTTTATCAAGCGAGCGCATAGAAATAACTAGATAAAAATTAATGCATAATATCAAACATATAGATCAGATGCATAGCATTCCAAATCCAACTTATCTTTATTAATAATCCTTTTCAAGTTCAATTCAATTACAGACCTGACACTACCACACTCAGCTGCAGGGGTTTGTGCACTTAGCTGTGAACTCTACTAGGCCTCTGCACACTCAACTGCAGAGCCCCTTCCTACTAATATGACACAATACACTTCAGATTTGCTTCTATTCTCTACCCATGCCTTCGCATCTATATACTTGCTTGTTCCAAAAAAAACTTACTTTACACTTAGAACCTCACTCTATTTATAGAACCCCATGGTCCACGAACCATGGGTAAGCTGATACAACTTTACATTACATTATTTTTGGGCAGACAACCTATGACTCATCCTAGACTTTCGCGCTTCGTGCCCGTACTTCACGGAGTCTTTACATGACATTAACCAAAACTCGGGCTTTAAACCCCAAAAACATGCTGTGGGGGGATCCGCTGCCCAACAGGCCCCCAACAAAATCATCGTGACTCATCCCGAGTCACTATGTGGCGATCCTGGCACAGAGCCCTTCCAACTGTGTTTGGGTTGCGCAAAGGTTCACAACACATTGCACTGCCGTTTGCTGGATCTACTCTACTCGCTCAGCTAAATGCGTGCTATCAGGGGAAAATCCCTATCTTAAAGCATGCATTACTTTCATCTGTGCAAGCTTTCTTTCAATGTCAGTGATGATGAGCAAGGCCTCATCAATCCAAGGCTAGACACGTGCTTTAAGTACTGCCTCTTTTTGGCATGCTACATCCACTTGCTCCTTCAATGCCTTCGCCTATTGTAACTTCGCAAGCTGCTGGGTCAAGATTAATGTTTGCGCCATCCCCCACACACTATCATATTGCATTTGAAGCTCCCACGCCTTTGTTTCCAAGCACTGTATGGTGGGGTCCTCCTATAAGGAAGTGAGGACCCCGAAGGTTTCTTCCAACATAGTGGTACAGGTTTGCAATGCCTGTCCTATATCCTCCAACCCCTTTTGGATAGCACCAACGCACTATTCCTAAACTTTCAAGGCCGTGTCTGACTATGTTTTTAACCACAATTCAACAATCTAAAGGTTGAGGTCCAACTAGATCCTTGTTGCTTCCTCCTTTTCCTCGCGGATTCCACTACCTAATTTGTGAATCTGCACTCCTATTGGTAGGACTATCACAATTTTTAGCTTTGGGGCACGGTGACATGCTTCCTCTACTATCTGTTCTAGCTGCTGATTCTGTGTTAGTGCTTCATCGCATTGTAGGCTAAGCTGCTTGATGTTGATTTTTTGTTCACTGAGCATTTGCATTGCACATCCTTCCCTAGCACGAAGTTCTGCTTTCTCTCCATTATGCAGCTAGTATAATACATCCCGCGGAAGGGCAGCCAAGTTTAGGCCAAGTCCCTTGATCCGATCCACCATGGCTCTGTCCTCCGTGCTATTTGCGTTCAGTGCTCCTTCTAGTAGCATGATGGTGTTAGCCATTTTGGCCCACAATAACTACTCTATTGCCAATGTACTCGTAGCATCGTAGGTAACGACTATTCCTTCTTATGGGGGCCGCACTTGAAGTCCTTGTAGTTGCACCCTAAGGGCCCCCAACACATTCTGCTACTCTGTCATTGCTTCCTGGAGCGCTTACCTGGTGACCTCACGAACTATGTCACTAATGTCATATAGATCACCGTCTGTTAGTGTAATAGGCTCACCATCTAGTTTGGAAGCCTTGGTCTTCTTTGAAGGTCCTGTTTATTCCATACCGCATGACTATTTCAGTTGTGTAGATGTCATGCTTGGGTCTATGCCTTCCACTGTGTCATCCATCCCCTATCCTGTAGTCAGGTCTAGGCCTCTTTCCTCCTGCGTTGTGGTGGCCCCAGTTGCCGGTGCTGCTGCTATTTTTTTGGTGGCCTTGGTCTATTCCATGGTGACCTTCGTTGCCTTGCGGAAAGCCCTTACCTCCTTGACGAATTGCTCATTGCACTTCTGTTGTGCTAGCAGCTTGGTGGCATCCTTCTGTTTTTGTATCACTGTCTCATCGTGCACCGCCAGATCTAGGGTGTGCCACTTGGGTGGCCATGAGTCGAGCACAGTAAACACTGTGTCATCGATCATGATGAAAGGGAGTTTGGTCCAGTTATACTCTGGATCCTTCCACACCTTGATATGCACATTGTGCATATCTGCTTTAAAGTCTCCAAAGCTCCGCAGAATATCGTACACCGTGGGGGATAGGTGGGGCCTTTTATTGATCCACATCTAGATGCTTGCCTCCATGAGTATCCAAATGATCTTAGTTTCACAGATTCGCGTGGTGTCCTTTGTTGCCCAGACCGATGCATATTTGGCCACCTCTGGCAAGTCCTGTTCAAGAGGAGAAAACTAACTGTCCTCAGGAAATTCCCTTGCAACCAACAAGATGGATAAGAACAACCACACGTAGTGGAAGGTATTACCCTACTCCTAGGCCTCCTTGCAGTTTGTTAGAAACTCCTTGCAGAGGAACTGGACCCAGTTGAACTGTACCCCTTCTGCGCATTGTTTGGCCAGTGCGATGACCGTTGCTGGTACCTCATTACCATGACATTTTCGCATCACTTTTGCTGCCAGTAGCTGGGTGGCTATGCACACCCCTTTGTCTTGAATGCTATTAATTACGTAGCCCCTCTGGTTTTTCTACAACTTGCATTTCTTTTTCATGTCCTCTGCAAGCGCCAAATATTTTCTTTTTCTAGCTATTTCCATGGGGTCCCTTCCCGTACAGGGAAGCCAAGAAATCCTATGAATAAGCTCCGCCATGATGGGAATAGGCTCCTTCAGCCACAAGTACCCATCGTGCACCAGGAAAAGAATTTTCTTGATGACAAAGTTCGTGGTCGGTGCTCGGTGAAATGGTGGAATCCATAGAAGGTGGAGTAACCCGACCTCTTCCACACCACGTAACCATTTCCGCGGCTCTAGCACTGAAACCACCCTCCTTGCTCTATTTCATGAGTTGGATAGTGTCCAAATGTGGGAAATTTTCGTTGTCCGTGAGGTCCCAATCTTCAAATTTCAATGTGGGCACGCGACCTAGAACCGAACCTTCAAATAGAATTCCCTCTACGAGGAGTGGGGTTTGGAGTGTGCTCTTAATGACATCCAAATATTTGGGTACTTTTACTCTTCCTTTCCACGAAGGGACATACTTGGGTAGTTTTGCTGCAGCGTACACGGGCTGAAAGTTTTCCTCCATTTCTTCACCTGCCTCAATCTCTTCTACGAACGCCTGGAGATCCTCCTCCTTGTCATCTGTCTCAAGATTAGTAGTCTTTCCCTTGTCTTCCATAGATAGTTTACCAAACCGCGAATTCCACAGAGACATATGGACCGGTCCTGCTGCCTATGGATCCCTTTTGGGCCTCAACGTCCGGGGTGATTTTGGAATTTTTGGTGCATCCCCTACCGGTGGCGTAGGGCTCTGCACCACTCCCTTAGTTGTAGACATCATTCTGTTCAGGAAGTCCTGCATCTCCTTCGAAAATGTCTCAAACACTGAACTTGCTCTCACAGCCTCTAAATTCGTAAGGTTCATTCCCAATTGATAGTGCGAAAACTGAATTATGAAAATGCCAAGGGTTGTTCGGTGGATAACCACCTGTGATTTATAGGCCCTTTTGAATTCAAATTCGACCATTCCCCCTCATTCAGCTCACTAATGCAAGATTGGCAGCAGGTCGTCCCAATTCTAGTTCTGACTTTGTGTCTTAATTGCCCGTCGCCCGCTCCTTATTGCTTTAAATTGGATGTCTTGTCATGAACAGTGACACCAACGATCACTTCCCAACCTACTTGCATGACATCATATCCCCCT
The DNA here is from genome assembly GCA_000404065.3 of Pinus taeda. Lineage (NCBI taxonomy): Eukaryota > Viridiplantae > Streptophyta > Pinopsida > Pinales > Pinaceae > Pinus > Pinus taeda. The sequence goes on from APFE031054831.1 coordinate 6,883, forward strand.
CTGCGTAGGCATGACCCTTGTGGCATATTGATCCAGTGTGCAACCTCCTTGTCGCGCAGCTTCCTGATAGACTCTTTTATAGTCCTGCGCTCTCCTTCAACTGCTTGGAGCGCTGAGACTATGCTTCCTACGGATAGTCAGGTGGTCGCACCACCTGTGCGAAGCTTCAATTTACCTTCCAGCCCAGTACACAGGCACTCCTCAATTACCCTCACAACAGTCAGTGCCTCGCGTTATTCCTTATGCGGTGTGCTCCCCTGGTTACCTTGCCTAGTAAGGTGTGGTCGCAACCCTGGTAGCAAAGCCACAAATTCTTGCGGAAATTTTCTAATGTAGTAGTATGGCTACCCATATCTTGTCCCGTCATTCTTAGTTTCTCGGCGTAACCTGTTGGCATGATTTTAGTTTCCAGTTTGTTGATTTCTGATTCCATTAACAGGCTTTTCCTCCTCAATTGTAACTGATCTTCTTCGATTTTGCAAAGTTCAAGGTCCCCTCGCCAGATGCTTTCTGAATCTGCATATGTTTGTTCTTGCGCGACTTCATAATTCCTTTGTCATGGGCCTCGCATACTATCTCAACTGTGGGAGCTACTACGGGAGGATTCCCTCCTTCCAAAACTATGGTCTCGACTCCGCTCTTCAGCTTCGGATTTGTCTCTGCACTCAGGTTTTTGTACATGGCCCTATAGGCCCATCAGACCACTGGTATGTGTAGGTCCCAATCATATCATCATGCCTGGTGAACTTTGTTCAAGATCCCTCACACCTTCTGGAATGCTTCCGTGTGGAAAATTTGTGGTGTGCGTCGCCTTTCCTACTACTGTGCCCCGTTTTGATTTTTGATCCTGAGTTTGGGTTGTCCGTGTGTGCATGTCTGTACCCATCAAGACAGGTGGGCGTGCAAGATGCTCCACCCTGGCTGATCGAATCTTGTTCGAGGCTAGGGGCTTGCAAACCATAGGCATATCATCTTTCTACATCTGCACCAGTCCTCAAACTTGCCTTGATGTGTACTCCACCATTGTGTGGGTGATGCATGCAGTGCCATTTCAATGCATCGAACCGCTGCTGTTCCGGTACTACGCTTTCAAATTTGCTCAAGAATTCCTCTACCATTGTCAATCCATCATATTTCGACAGCTCTCGTGCCTCTTTTGTCACGCAACATAGTGATCTAATCATCATGTTGCAAATCAACGTTGTCACTTCATGCAACCAATTCTACCAGTGCTCTACTTCTTTGTCTAAATCCTAAGTGTAGGAGCTTTCGGGCTCCCATGAGATTCTCCCATCTGTCGTCAAATTCACCCAATCCTGGTCTCACACTGTTATCTTGTAAATACAATCCATCTCATCGTCGCACACTGGTTCAGTGTAGCACGCTCCTTTGGCTGGGTCTAGCAGGACTACTACACATAGTGACTTCTTGTCGAATACCATCTTCCGCTTCTTCAGGATGATGACTCCATTCATATCGGTGGCCCAATCTATTCCTAACAACGTGGCATATGGATTGCTGTCATCGACAATCTCTATTACCTCAAACTCTGTCTGTGTGCTCGCGCCTTCAATATTAACCGTTACTCCTTGCAATCTCCCCATGGGAAAAATCTTCTATTGGTTGAAGTGATTAACAAATAAAATTGATCAGTTAATCACTTTGTGAGAACTAAGAAAAGCATGAATTTGAAAAAAATATTAAATAATGGTTTAACAATTATCTCAAAAATAAAAATATGAATACAAATAAATAATGATTTATTTAGTTATTCCAAGGTGATTAAGTCAAAGTTAATTAAGAAATAATTATTTCCAAGGAAAATTAACTAAATAATGATTTATTCAATGATTCTCATGGGGTTTTTGAATTTTAATGAGAAATAATTTAGGAAAAATTGTTTACTAAATAATATTGACTGTTACTCCTTGCAATCTCCCCATGGGAAAAATATTCTATTGGTTCACCATTCGTAGTTGAATAGGGGACCATTGTAATGCGGGCCTGCCCATGCGTTCCCATGTTTGCTTCGGTATCACATTTGCGTCCGAACCCAAATCTAGGATTACCTAATCCATTTCATACTCACCAATTTAGTCGATCTCATTTCCCTTCCGGTGCGCAAGGCATGCTTCCCTAATTTTCAGACTACACGCGGTTCTCCTGCCCCTGCGCAACTGGTGATCAGCTCCTATAGTCCCTTAACTATCTTGATGTCACGTAACAATTTCATGCATGTCTCCAAAAAGGTAGTCAACATTGAAGGATCCATCCCTGGCTCTGGTTGATCCTTACTACCAGAAGTGGAGGCCTCCGTGAAGCTCTTCTTAGCTTCCATGAATGTCTCCTTTGCGTGTTCTATGTCAAACTCAGGTTCCTTTGCAGGATCCTTGCAGACCCATGTATCTTCCTCTGGCCACTTCCCCTTATCCTCTCCCATGGTTACACCGCTTCTGAGCATCATGTTTATATTCGGGTCTTCTTCGTGTAGTTTAGACCTCATCATTTGTATATTTTGAGTCAGAGGAGGATGGAATACCCCTTTTATGTGCATCTGTGTGATCAACGTAGGATAATATATTGTTTCATGATCAAACTTAGCACAATACGAACAAGATATCCTCGTCGAGTTGGTGCAATTGCGGGCATAATGCCCTGGTCCTCCACAATTGTAACAAATTAACTATCTGCAGCCCCTTCCTAGTCCCATTCCTCCTCATCCTCGACCTTGCCCCTAAAATCTAGCGTGCGCCATCCCCACAACTGGGTTGAGGTCTTGTGTTTCTGTCTGCATCCTATAGGCTGGTGTCTGATCCATCATTAGCTTGTAGCTGCGACAAGTGCACTCGTTGTGGCCTACCAACTTGCAGAAATTACAAAACAACCACTGGGGATCCTGTGTATACTTATGCAACAAATGACAATTATCTGTCGTGTGTTTCCCTCCTATATGACAGATCATGCACCATAACATGGGTGTCGCACTTGGCCCTGCCTATGTCTCTGGTCTCAAAGGCATTGGCCCTCCTCCTGCCAACTATTTTGCAAACACTGGACAATGATCCTTGTCATGGCCCTGTCCTTTGCATTTTATGCACCATACCTCCTCACATGCCTCTGGCTGTGGTGCCCTATCCTGCTTCAAAATTTTCATTTCTAGGCATAGATTCTATAGTTGCACATGGATTTGTTGAAATCTGAACCCAGGGTCTTATATCGGGGTTTCATGCAACCTCATTACCATTTCCAATGCTTCGACCTAGGTGGAAAGTTTCTGTTGTGACAGTGTCATCCTCAAGTGCGGTGTCAGAGATGCCATAAACCATGCACAATGCTGTCCATTTGTTAGCATCATATTGGCTTCACAGATCATACTCTTCAGCCACTGATCTAGATCCCAGGGAGTCTCACCTAGGAGCATCGCAATTTCTTTAAATCCAATGATTGATTGTGTTTCTGACTTTGGCCCGCTGAATTCCCTGTTTAGCGCAATTTGGATTTCTGCTATTCCTGCATTTGGGTGGTCATTAGAGTGCTTGATATATCATGTCAACATGCGATCCTATAGTGCGCTTACCAATGTAGTTCTCTTAATATTTTCATCTGTGACACCTTGTGCTTCCCATACTGCTCTTACCACAAACCTGAATTGGTCTAGATCTTCGTTCCCTACCCCTCTAAATACTGGTAGTTTGATCATACTAGCCATACTGAACTGTGGAGGTGGTGGAGGTGGAGTGGGTGGAGATGGGGGCAAGGGAGGTGAAGCATGTGGTGGCATGGGTGGAAGTGGTAACTGAGCAATGTTCTTCCTTATCACACTGACTGTACTTCTCAGAGAGACCTTTGCGAGCTCTTCCTCGCTCTCTTGTGGGGGTGAAATTAAGGGAATGTTTTCTAACTCCTCACTGCTTTTGTAGATCTTTCCACTCCGCATTGTCCCAAACATTAATGTATTCACATGACCCTCTTTTCACACAATAGCATCTTAATCCAAGTATTCAAAGACTTAGTATAATTCCCTCGTGGTCCCTTGAGAAAGCATCATTTTGCTTCACTGTAGCTCACGGTCGTGTCTACTGCAAAATCAGTGATAAATCCCCCTATTATTTGGTCGAGCCAATGGTCCACAACTCACACGATCTTATCTTCTGATGCCTCTAGTCTGTGCACTAATTCCAGAGTCCACACTATTGGTTTTTCAAACCTACACATGCCCTGGCTATCGGCTAACTTCGCGATCCACTCATATAGCTCAGAAGGGAAGGATGCAAAGAAAATCTTGTGGATCTCCACATACATGTAGCGATCCAGCCACTTTTTCTCAGATACTTGCAGAGTTCTATTTTCCTGTATCGCGAACTCGTGAATCTTCCTGTCCAACCACTCTTCAATTTCCTTCTTTTTTGGGTTCCAATTGCACATTAGACATCCCTAAGGCAAATCATGGTATTCGACAACAGAACCATTTCTTGTCTTGGTGGGGCCTGACCTAGGTTTAGAAGTGATTTAGCCAAGAAAATCCCGATGCTACTGGCCCTTTTGGAAACAGTCCATAGAGTGCAGACTGAGGTCTCACCTGAAGTAGTATGGGAGGGTGTTAGAACTAGGTTTCCGCACCTTAGGAATGTATGATATGTGGTGATAGGGATGTGATCCAACCTTAGCACTTACTAGGCTAGCACACCAGTGGGCACGTTGTGTTCTGTGTTACTGATTTTGTGCAGCTCTAGCTGCAGCGTGACCCAGGTTAGTTACCCAAGTCTTGCTTAATTAGGTTCTGTTTGCTAATTACTTAGAATATTTTCATACATAAACATTCAGACAAGATTTTATCAAGCGCGCACATAGAAATAACCAGATAACAATTAATGCATAATATCAAACATAAAGATCAGATGCACAGTATTCTAAACCCAACTTATCTTTATTAATAATCCCTTTCAAGTTTAGGTCAATTACAGACCCGACTCTACCCTACACACTCAGCTACAGGGATCCGCGTACTCAGCTGCCGACTCTACTAGGCCTCTGTGCACT
>APFE031054832.1:6467-19884 GCA_000404065.3 Pinus taeda
ACCCTGAAAAACCCCTAAGACGCTTTGATTGTGCAGAAACTAGCTATCAAACTTGCGATTCCAATAAATTGTTGCCGAATTTTGACCAGAAAAACCCACCGAAAAGACTTTCAAAAAGTCGCATTATAGACAACTGCTATATATATATACACTTACTGAATATTAACTCAAACAGTAAATATGTTATTTTAATTTTGAATAAATAAATAATTAATTAAAAATTAAAAATAAAAAAATAAAAAAAATAAATAAATAAATAATGATTTAATCAAACTGCCGACATATACTAGCAGACATATCTCTATTAAATACTATTTAAACCCTCATTAAAGCTCTTCTTCTTTCTTCATTCAAGTTTGTCCTGATGATGGATCCCAATTGGGATTTGAAACGTTGATTAAAGAAATGGTTAATAGTGTGGGTTCTCTGGCTTCCAATTCAAAAGATTTAAACCACAGAGGTCTTAAATCCAGAATCATTATAATAACTATTAATTATAATAAAAATCAATGAATTGATAATATTAGAAAATCTTCATGTTTTTTAAGGGAAGCTCATTAACAAATTAATTAAATTTTTATTTATTTTTAAGGTTTTAAAACTTTTTTTATTGTTTTTTTTTTTTTTTTTATTTTGATATTAATTCATAGTTAGTTAAATGATTATTAATAAATATTAGTTAATAATTAATAATAACAATCCATAGTAATAATTATTATGATAATTATTATTGTAAATGTTATAACTAAATACTACTTATTATTATTATCATACTTAGTAGTATTGAAAATTATTATTAAGAGTATCAATGATAGTAATAATACTAACTATTAGAATAGGACAGGGAGATATCTACCTACTGAGCGTTATAATTAGGATGTATTGGAGGTCTTAATTTCTTTGATTAAGGGAAGCTAGCTTCCACTAATCTCAATACCATTGTCCCCGTTGAGATTATGTGGATGTTTCATAATTTCAAGAGCCTCTAATCGTTCGCCTATGATGTTGTTCTTCCCTTGCGACAATTGAGGCGTTTTCCAAAGAGACATGGTGCTTAGTTTTTGAGGAATGTTCTGCCAGGGCCGAAGTATCGTACTTTGGCCTTGGCAGAACATTCCTCAAAAACTAAGAACCATCTCTGTTTGGAAAACGCCTCAATTGTCGCAAGGGAAGAACAACATCATAGGCGAAAGATTAGAGACTCTTGAAATTATGAAACATCCACATAATCTCAACAGGGACAATGGTATTGAGATTAGTGGAAGATGGCTTCCCTTAATCAGAGAAATTAAGACCTCCAATACATCCTAGGTATAACGCTCAGTAGGTAGATATCTCCCTCTCCTGTTCTAATAGTTAGTATTATTTCTATCATTGTTACTCTGACTAATAATTTTCAATACTATTAAGTATGATAATAATAACAATTAGTATTTAATTATAACATTTACAATAATAAATTATTAATATTATCATTAATTATTATTATGAATTGTTATTATGAATTATTAATTAATATCTATAATAAATCATTTAATAACTACAAATTAATATCAAATAAAAAAATTTAAGAACAATAAAAAGTATTTAAAAAACCTTAAAAATAAATAAAAAATTAATTTATTTGTTAATGAGCTTCCCTTAAAAAACGTGAAGATTTTCTAATATTATCAATTCATTCATATTTATTATAATTAATAATTATTATAATGATTAAAATAAATAATTATTATTATTAAACGATTATTATTTATAAAATAACTAGTACTTAATTACAAGATCTATTAATTAATTAAACTATTAATAAAAATTAACATTGAGTAGTAAATAGTTATAATAATGATTACTATTTTTAATTATTAATACTAATTATTAAGACTATCATTATTAATCTATATTAAGATTTAGTTATATTAAGATTAAGATTAAGGGTTAGTATTTGATTAAGATTAAGGATTAATTAGTATTCCATTAATAATTAGATTTAATAATAATAGTCTTGAATATTTTTCAATTAATAAATTAACTCTTTAATAATTATTCAAAATTATAATCAAAAACTTAAAAATGCGGATAATAAGAAATATTATTAAACAACCGACCTTCTCATCCTTAAATCAACTCACCTCATAACTATTTAAATCTCTCATCTAGCTCTTCTACTATCAACATTCAAGAAGTCCTGATGATGGATCCCTGTTGGGATTTGAAACGTTGACGAAAATGGTTTTTACTGTGGGTTCTCCGGAAACTAAGTCAAAAGATATAAACCATAAAGGTCTAAAATCCATAATATTCTTTTCTTTTGCATCATTTACCAAATTATTCTTACCTTGTTCATCTGTGGTTGGTGTAAAGCCATTTTGAACATTGTCCCATACTTCGTAACCTTACACCAAGAGATAGACCTCCATTCTTCCTTTCTAGAGTGCATAATTAGTTTCATTGGACATAGGTACACCATTCTTGGTATGCTCCATGATCTCCTTCCAGTTGTTAAACTGCTATTGAAGGAACCAAGCTCTGATGCCAATTGTTGGAAACACTGGGGGGGGTGGTGAATCAATATTCCTTCCAATTAGTATTATTATTAATCTTTCAGAGCATTAGTTAATCTTCAATTATTATCAGTGTTTGTACAATGATAGAAGTAAACAAAAGGAACAAAAATGCACAGTTTTTAAGGTGGAAACCCCCTCCAGGACAAAAACCACCTGAATGCTTTTCTAATAGTTCTTTAATCTTCAACTCCAATTGAAAAGAAAGCTCCAACTTCATAGAATCTAGAAAAGCATTCTCCAGCTCCCACTGGATGGACGCTCCAACGCTCGAGATTCTTTAGTAGTCAACTGAATGGATGCCCCAAAACCCAATGAGCTACAATTCACCCTAGCACCACCCTACCACCTTGACGTTTTCACAAGCTTGAACCTATTGGTGACTTCATGTACCATCCTAGCACCACCCTACGACCCTATAGGAGAATAAAAGAAGAATGGACTCCCGTACCAAGGAAAATGGTCCACTTTACAATCATATAGAATGATGTAGAAGAAGAAGACACACTAAACCATAACCCCAACTATGACACAACCACCTAATGATGATCATAGACCTCCCAACACTGCCTCTTCAACTCTTGGTAGATATACATTTGTACAAATTTTACAACAATGTTTTTACAATGACTCTGTACAATGATACTTTTACAATGACTGTATGCAGTGCTGCCACTTAAAGACTTCATGTGGTGAACTTCTTGCTGCTGTTCTGCACCTTGATTTCTGCTCTTTTCATGCTACCCTTTCTCACTCTTTAGAACATTAGATTATGCATTGAGTCTTCTCTTGATCAATATATAATACCTGCAAAAAGTCTTCAAGGAAATACCCATGCCATGATAATAGCAAAACTTACCTCATCTTGCAGGGCATATGTTAGTGCTAAACAAAAACAAAAAATTAGAATACAAATAACCTAATGCAATTAAGATATGAATATGCATATACAGAAGATACTTACTTGGATCTTACCTCTACTGCATCTTGCTCTTTTCTGCCCTATAAAGTCTGGTCCTTTGCACCCCTTGACAACACTTGATCTAGTTTTTTTTTGCCTTCTATAAGCACGATATTGAATCTGATGTATTTCTGTGATTTCAGACCCCAATATGTGATATTTAGTCCTATAGTAGCCCTTCAAGTCTTCTTTCCAATGCCATAGGTCTGACCTGATTTGGATTCTTCAAGGCAAAGTTATGCCTAATCTCTCACAATGACCTAATTATGGATTATTTTATTAGAGATAACTTGTACAGTGTGCCATATGTCAATGTTTCCTCCTTAGGCTCTGAAATTGATACATGGAAAACTATAGTCCATGCACTATCGACCAATTTTTACATAATTCCAATCCTCTTCTCAGAGAGAGAGTTATGACACTTTTCCCAAGGTCACCTCTTTGAGATGAAATTCGGGAGACTGCAAAAACCCTAACTTCCACATATCATATCTCCGAAAATATAACAAACCAAGACTTGAAATTCAGTCCCAACTTTCATCAGGATTTTCAGCTCTAATGGGTTTTAGTTTTAGCATCTAAGACTTCATAGAAAGAAAGGTATAGTGAAAATTTCATGATCACTACTTTTGGAGGAAATATGAGATTTCTTTTTTATAGAGTTGAGAGGGGCTTCTATAGAAAATGTTGGAGGGATTTTAGGAGCTTAAAAAATTATTAATTATTTACTGTTCAATGACCAAAATCAATGATAAATTCCATGCCACAACCCCATGGGGTTTTAGCCCACTAATTGGGGTTACTAACTTCAATCTTTAATAACTTACAAACTGTGAGGAATTACGAGGAGAGCTATATACTGATAGAAAGATATTTTTGACTAGAGTATTCTTATAATGGTTATGAGATGAGAAACCATGAATGATGATGCCCAATGTGCCATGGAAGTTGAGGGTCATCCTTGGTGCTGCTTGGGTTGACATCAATGACAACCTCAGATCATCTTTAGATCAACAAGAAAAGGTAAAAGATCTCAATTAGAGGTTTCTGCGCATATTGAATAAGTTTGCAGTGGACACGAAACCTCATGACTCCATCACTATCGATTACTACACATTCACACTTCCAACTAGCATTACGCAGTTCGTCAAGCGAGCTATGAAACCAATATTGTTAGAAAACCGCAAAGAAGCAATCGATGTTGAGAAAGAACTGTGCATGATTGGAGTCATCAAGAATGACAAACCAACAAAGGACTCCATAGATGCAAGCAGGAAGCCCTAGGCTGTGGCGAGCAAGGGTAAAGAAAGGAAGCAAGTGATATTGAAATCCTTACTCATCTTCTCAAGAACTTGACAACAGAAGTGTCTGAGCTCAAACAACGAAAAATTGACACATCTGCGAGCAGCTGGCCACCTAGACAAAGACAAGGAATCATGTCATAAGGAAGCAATTGCTTCTAGACTAAAACTGCGCAGATCTCCAGCTTAGTGTTCTAGGTCGAACAGTGCGCGAACAACATATTTTTCTCATTTCATGAAGATGAGCACCCAGAAGGGTCTTGTTCGAACTGGAAACAGGTTGTAGGCTTAATATGCGATCACATGCCAAACATGATAAGCAGTGTGCAGGGACAACTGGGGGACACGGATGGTGATGAAGATGTTTCACTTGATGAGAGTTCAAGCACTGGGTAGGTGATTAACATGTATTAGTGCTCGCAAGCAGCACATAAGACAAACACTGAGAAGTAGCCCCAAAAGAAAATTGGTCGTTACAATCTTAGAAGTCAAGGGGATCCCCCTACACTTGGGGAGATGCAACAAAGGCTCGAACTGCTAAGGAAGGTTGATCCACAAGCCATCCAAAAGCAAAAAAAACAAATCAAGCCCAGGGAGATAGCAGTGAACAAGAGTACGTCCATGAGTAGCATACTGCAGAACATTCCTCTGGACAGTACGAACACCAATCTCACCCTAGACATCTCGGTGAGTCTATCTGCTCTAGAATACTACATTGTGGAAGACATGAAGAAGACTCACACAAACATTAGTTTGTTCGAGTTAGCTAATATTCAGAGCTAGTAGGACATCTTGTTTCGTGCACTGGGGTAGACATCAACGACCAGCGCAACCTCTACTAGCAAGGGAGAAAACACACCTCCCAGATCACTTTCAACTGTGCTAAACACAATCTGGATGGAAGAAGAAAACTCTACTATCCCTCCATTCCTGCTTTCATTTGAAATAGTTAACTGTAACATTCACAACTGTTTGGTTGATTTTGGTGCAGTAGCCAACGTCATGCCACTCTCCATTGCCAAAAAGATCAATGCGCAATGGAGCAAGACATCTGCAAAGATCATCCAACTCGATCAGACATCTATACCAGCCATTAGTGAACTTCAGGATGTGATCATCTAACTATCTCATGACAGTCGAGTTCACCAGTGCATAAACATTATTGTTGTGGATATACCAGAAGCATATGGCTTACTGGTCAGTAGAGACTGGTCTAACAAGTTGAACGCATACTTTGCTACGGATTGGTCACACATGTGGGTTCCGTACAAGGGAAAAAGAAATCAAATCCGAGTTTTATTCGAGACATACATGAGGCACAATGTCACTCCCATTAATGGCGAGAATGAACCGTTGGCCTTCGCAGAACTCATGTTCAGCAACTACCTCTTGGAAACAATGTTGGGGTGTTATTGCACACAGCCAGCTCTGACCCCACCGAACACACAGTTGAGTCTCCTTCCTTGCCCAACTGATGGAAATGAAACCTCTATAGTACATTGTAACATTAGTAGTAGTGGTAGTAGTGACATAAGTAGTAGTAGTAGTACAAACGCGTCGAACCGTATGTGTACAGACGAGTTGTAGACCATGTACTTCAACGGTTCAAAGACATAGGATGGCTTTGGAGCTGGGTGTGTCTTGATTGACCCAAAAAATAGGAAACATTTGATTTCAAGCCACTTGGAGTTTGAGTGCACAAACAACATTACTGAATAGGAAGCACTCATGTTGGGCCTGCAAAAAGCCATTAGCATCAACATGGTTGTGCTCAAAGTGGTAGGTGATTAAAAAATAGTGGTATGGTAGGTACGTAACACCATACGTTGTTTATTGCCTCATCTCAAAATTTACCAGCAAGAGATACTGCATTTCATGGCCAACGCTGATATCTTCAAGGATGCGATGATTGACGAAGATGATATCTATGACTTGCAAGATCATTTTCAGGGGCCAAGGAACAGTAAAACCCACAAATCTACCATGATGCAATAACTGATTAACTTGGGAACAGAACAAGATCCGAAGTTTAAGGTGAGCTCCAGTATTGTAGCAATAATGCTACAACTCCTGAGGCTTCCTGTCTCTCATTTTATCAACCCGGTTGTTCGTACAAACTTGGAAGCGACGGTGCTATATGCACAAGTACTAGCTCTTGTCGCAGCTGTCACTTGGTCAGCTGGCACAAGTCCGCTAGGGCTCAAGCCAACTTCTATAGGCTCACAGAAGAAGCTTTATCAATGATGGACGAAAGCTAGCTCAAAGGAGACTAAGCTAATTGACAAAAATGAACTAAAAGTAAATCAAAGCATGTAACCCTAGGAAACCCTAATTTGACTAGTCTAATCTCTATAAAGCAATGAGGATGAGTAATACTTCTACCAATGCTGCTACTACATCTAACAAGTGGAAATGCATGGATCTAAACTACTGACATTATGAAAGACATGTTTTTATACTTTTTCATTAAGTAGGTGGAGTGATTGTGATTTTTTTACTTATTAGGGTTTGGTTGTGCAGATTGGATGGAGAAGGAAGGAAAGCGTGGGACAGGTTGGGGAGGCTAGGTGAGGTCCCTATGGACCCTTGGCATTCATCCACAGAGGTTTTCCACGTTCAGAAGCTCAGCAACCGCGTGAATGACTTCCTACAGGATGTCTGCAGGGGATCCTACAGGAAACTCAGGGTTTTCTACAGGATGTCTCTGAACTGCTACAGGATGATCTACCGTGAACGATTTAAGTGATGGGGATAGTGATGGAAGGGTAAGAAAGGATGTGTGAGGTAGGGATCAGGCTGGTGAGGGCTCAGAAGTGGAAGGATGAGTTGGGAAATAGGTGTAGGGAGTGGGTTGACATGATGTCTGTGAAGGGTCAAGGAATGAAGCTACGTGAGGAATAGGAGATGTTTAGGGAGGGACAGAACGCAGTGTAAGTCAAGGTAGCGTAATTGCATGCAAGATCACAGTGGAGAGGGTGGTAATGAAACGAGAGGAAGGAGAGTGTAAATGAAACAAATGATCAAAACTGTTTATCCAACCGGGAATGCATCAACCTACACTAAGTGTACCGTGATTTTATGGAACAGTGATCCCAAAAACGCAAAGAGAAATACGTATGGGGCTGTGATGAAGAGATGTGTGGTACGTATAAATGACAAGGAAGCATCTAAATCCAAATCATAACTGTATCAAACAAAACCATGCGCGTTTTTGGTGGTCTGCTATGGACTGCACCCTAATCTTCAAACGAGATTGCAGTGAGCCTTAACAACCGTTTTGCTGGAGCTCCAATGGATGTTATATCTCCTCTGGTACACTAAGCAAGTGGAAGTAATTGTACCATAAGCAAGATCTATCTAACTCATAAGAAAATAAAATTAACAGACTGCCATTCGAATTGCATATGTAAATGAACCTTAAAGTGCTGGAAATGAAATATAACCAACCACTACCACAGAGGGGATCTATGGCTCTCAGGTTAGGCCCTAACCTGAGAGCTATAGTCTCCTAATAAAACTCAGGAATCGATCACAAACTGTCCTCTTTATTCATAATCTAAAGTCATGCCAAATTGGCTTACAGCAAAAACAAAACTGGACTGCTTCCAAAATGATATCATAACCCGAGAGATTCAACAACCTATCTAAGGCTAAGGCCTCCATATTTATACAAAAATGATGGTCCGCCAAGTAGCCTTGATTCTAGGAGCTCGGATGTCCAACTGAAGGTTAACTGTGGATTTGTGAGGCAGTCAGAACTGTTGTTCTGGTAGAACAGTTTATGACTGTTGTTCCTGTAGGACAGCTAGCTGCTTCTGAAGCTCGGAGGGGAGATTGATTGGAGGTCGGAGTTCTTGGTGGGAATCACGAGGAATGCCCCAAGACCGTGGACATTACTCCACGAAATCAGTAGAGCCACCTCATTGTCTCCTTGTCTCCTCTTTCGTTGTCTCTTGCTCCCCTTTTCAATGCCAAAACCTGGAATCACAATGCATTAGTCACGTGGATAAAGTGTCTAACCTTCCTCCTACAAACAACATGAATGAACTAAGAAATGCATGCATAAGCAAATAAAGAGGAATGGTTTGAGCAAGCAAAGTAGGCCAAAATGAGCCCAAATTGTACCAAAATTGGGGCTCATCATCACCCCCCAGCTGAATCATTTGTTCATCCTTGAGCAACTCAGTCCAAGTCCTCGTCCTTCATGGCCCTCACTGCTTCGCTGGCATCCCAAGGCTCAGTGGTAGTATCCTCCCTGTGGGTGTGAAATCCTGCTGTCCTATCCACCTCTACCCATTGTTGACCTTCATTTTCCTTTGAATTTCCTTCAGTCAGACCCAGCAGTAGTGGTGGGCTGAGCTTAAGGCCGATCCAGTTGGCTTGGAGGCTTTGCACGGATTTCTTGTAGAGGGCAACCCTGGCCAAAGCTTCCCTCATCCGGATGGGTGTGTGATATTCTCGGACTTGTAAGCTGTCGCCCAGGGTATTCCATCTTCGTTGACAAGCATGAGCAGCATTGTCCCCCAACAGCCTTTCCATATCCTCAAAGTGGGCGATAGCTTGAGCTTGTTTGTCCATCCACCTTAGAGAAGCTGTGGGGTCTGTAGCCAATTGTTTATGTGTCAAGATGAGGGTCCCCGGGTCTTCTATTTCTGGCCTAATGAGCAGTGGCTCCTTCACTTCTCTGTTCATGACCGATTTGGCCTCGTTTTCTCTTTGGTCCTCATGGTTTAACCATGAGGCCAATGCCATCAATTGCATGTCACCCAAGGCAATGTTGGGATCCCATGAGACCTCATTAGGCAAGGCCAAATTGTGAAGGTAGAACTCTGCCAATTTGGCTTTGTCCTCTGCTGAACTAGTACTGCATAATTCGAAAAACTGGTGTGGGCTTTGAATTAACATACCTCTCTGTGCCAGGGTGTTTATTTGGAACTGCAGCCATTGATCCCTTAAAAATAAACCATAGGATCTTGCATGTTTCCTGCACTAAATTGCCTCTATGGCCCAGCTGGCCATGCAAGCCAACTGTGTTTCTTTTTGCTGCAACTGCTCCTTGAGTTCTTGCATTGCAATCTTGGCTTGCTGTTGTTATTCCTGTAGCTGCACTATGGTTTCTTCAAGGCTGGAGGGCACCTCCTTTGTGCTTGGTTGTTCTTGCATGACAACCTTGGAGGATGTCGATGCCCCTGCCTTCAGCTCTTTCAGCTGCAAACTCAACCTCTAATTTTCTTCCTGTAGGAACGTTTGCTGGCAATTGGCGACATGTTTAGCCATTGCAAATTCGCTCCTGATTTCCTTGAGCTGGTCCTATAGAGGGCCTATGTCGGCCACGCCCTTAGACTTGGCGATCTGCATCCAGGTGTGAGACCGGACCTTTTCCTCTTCTAATGCAATAAATAATGGTACAGTAAATTTTTGCGGGATGATCTTTCCCGCCTCCAGTAGTAAGAATTCAAACTGGGTGAAGGGGTAGGCTCAGGGATATGCTCTTTTTCTTCCTCCCCGGGAGGTTCTAGCTCATCCTTCTTAGGTGACGAGGGCCCCTCCTTTTCTCTCTGCTTTGTTTCCTATAGACGAGTCAGCGTATCCTGTAGGACCTTCTCGGCTTGCTGTAGCCGTGTTTTCTCGTCCATCAGGTCTATTCTTTCTTGCCACGTACTCTTCCTTGGGCTCCCATTCTCATAGGTAACTATAACCTTTGAGGGTGATCTCTCATTAGAAGAAGTAGGTGATCGTTCCTTGGGAGAAACGGGTGATCTCGCTTCGGGAGAAACCGGTGATCGAACTTCGGGAGAAACGGGTGACTGTGCTTTGGGAGAAGCAGGTGACTGTGCTTTGGGAGAAGCAGGTGACTGTGCTTTGGGAGAACCAGGGGTGTCCTTGATGACAATTGGGCCGCTGGATGGTGCCTGTGGTTTCCCGGTCTTTATCCTCGTACTTCTCCGACATTTGAAGTAGAGAGGAGGATCTCTCTTCCTCTTTCCTTTCTGCACAGGTGGCGTACTGAGGCCAACTAATACAGCCGCTGCCTCCCTAGCCAGAACGTCCGCCTTCTTCTCTTTTAACTTTGTCTTAGCCTGGCTTCCTGTAGAAGCTGTCCTCGGGCTTCTTGTAGAAGCCGTCTTTGGGCCTCCTGTAGGAACCTGTTTGACTTTTCCTGTAGGGACAGGTGTCTTGCTCTTTGTTTGTTTTGCTGCCGCGGTCTTCTCTTTTTGTTTGCTGGCGGGTGCTGGAGACATAGCTGGGCTGACATGGCCTACTCCAGCTTTGTCCCTTCTATTTCTCGTCCTCAATTCCCTCGCTGACAGGATGGGAGAGTCAGCTTTTTCCCCAGCACCCTTTTCTTTGGGTTGCTCCTTCTTCACAGTAGTCGGGGCACTGGAGAGAGCATTCTTCTTCTCCTTGGCTACCGCTTCTTGCTCTTCGCCACTGGATGTCCCTATCTCTTCCAGCAACGTTTTTACGTCCCCCTCACGGGTTAAATTTCGGAAGGATTCCCACGAGAGGGGGACCTTGTAGGAATGCAGTGCATCCTCAACCAGCAATTTGATCAGCCCATGGTGGGCCACCTGCTCTGGAACACCATCCTTCAGCTTGGTAGCGCATTCCATCAATGATTGCAGCAAGAAATAGGGAAGGCCCAATTTCTGCTCTACAGGAAGATTGACCCTGTATCGTAATTCGGTGAGCAGTTGGAAATGATATGCATATACGATGCTGTGACGATCCTCACAGGTGATATGCCTCATGATTTGTAGGCTGACCTCGTTCCACGGTGGTGTCAAGCTGACCCTGCGTACTCCATTCTTGTCCTCAGAGAATTCCTCGTTTGGTGGAAAGAATTCCTTCTTCGCTTGCTGATTCTGTTTTCGTTCATCTTTGTTCCACGGAAGACCCATGGGAAGCTCCGTGATTCTGCTGATAGACTTTGGTGTTACTTTGAGGCTCAGGCCTCTGAATTTGACTGTGGCAGGGACATCAGATTTTGGCTTCAAGCCCCGCAAGAACTCCTCTGCCACTTCCTCGTCGTATCCCTGAACCTTTTCACAAAAAGGCATCCACTGTGCTTGTGCAAAAATGTCAACCACTGCCTGGTTTTCTCTCAATATGGTTACGTCGGTGGGCTCTCGTCTGATGAACCCACCAGGCATGATGAACCGGTGGTTTGGACTACAGGGGGTGAATATAAGTGGAATGTGGTTTTATGGACAGAGCACGCAAACACTACAGTCGAATTATATCACTATCCTGTAGGAGCGATAATATAGGCATAACATTCAATAATTTTTGTGATCCGACTGTTAGAAACGACCCTGCCACCTTTGAAAGCCAATTACGAGGAAGTTTCAGAGTTACCTCCTTTCCACCACCTTTTTTCGTGCCGTCTTCAACTTCCTGTAGAAGCTGCGTTCTTGTAGAGCCTGTTCCTGTAGACTGTGCGCGAGCTTCGAAGAGAACGATGGTTGGTCAGTGAGAGAGAGGTGCGTTACCAGAGTTCAGTTAGCCGAGACCTTGGCGTATGAACATGCAGAGGTAGGCAGAGAAGCAATTCGAGTTGTGAGGTGAGGTTGGCAGAGATATTCATTTAAACGAGCCGATTAGATTTTGAATCGGTGCAGCTCGTGGCGCGGGGGTGAGCTATCCCCGCCGGACCGTTGGATGATGTCACTCATCATTCACCTGCACCTCCCCTTACCGCTGCATTCATTCCCACAGATCTGCCACCGCCCTTTTCGGTTAAGCTCTGCTGCACGGTTGACAGGATTGATCCTCACGTGTGGGCTGTTGTTTCTCCTGTCATGGCTGCCAGCTCATCCGCTAACCATCCCTTCACTAACCGACGTGGCTAGTCACTGGCCTTACGGCTGCTCAATCATTCATCTTTACGCCATGCAAAGCAAATCAAAGCTAATCATGCAGTTTGATGGAGAGAAGGGTTCGAGCACTTACCTGCGTGCGTCTGCAATTGATTTCCAGCCTTTGAATGTTGGATCGCCCTGCTGCGTGTGGCCGCACATTCCCGTAGGCTTGCGGTTTCATGACGTGTGCTACCGGATGCTGGCGATGGAGTGACTGGCTCACATTTATGCGCCCGCATTTCTTCTCAGATGGCGGTGTTGTGGACAGTCTTCACTCGAGCAGGTTGGACTGCTGCAGGATCCCCACGAGGGGTCTTGTCACAGTCCTTCCTTCTTGTGTGCATGCTGTATGCTGGCGGCCCTGGCTTCTTCTTCCATGATCCTGGCGCCTCTGATGCATAGCGTGGGTGTGGTATGGTTCTCAGTGCCCGATTTCCCTTTGACAATTGTTTCTTCATGAGAACTGATTATTTGTTGTGCTTGTGCAGGTATCTTGGCTTGCATGGCGACGAGGAGGGTGTAAGACGATAATGGAGATGTTCAGAGGTGCCATCAGTGGCATGCATGCAATCAAACCACTCCTCCGTCGTTTAGATCTTCATTTGAAACTTACCTCGGCCGTCGCAACCTGCTACAGGAAGTTTCCTGTAGAGTTTCGGGACTTTCCTGTAGGACACAGAGCTTCCTGTAGAGTTTCGGAACTTCCCTGTAGGAGATCAGCGCCTTCCTGTAGGA
>APFE031054844.1:9874-45576 GCA_000404065.3 Pinus taeda
AGGATGATGCTGGGTCAGAGCACATGGTTTTAATCTTCTTGCTACTTTTCATCTGAATAAAGCTATTCTTGTTTCCTTCCATATTCTTGTGTACTTGTTTATATATGCATGTATACGGTTAATGCACATCTGATCCTGCATTATTTATGAATTTAGATTATTGTTTCTTGCATAGTTGCATGTTGTTGTGATTCCACATGTCCTTTTGAAGCTGGGCAGACAAAGAAGAAGCGGCGAAGCTCTATCAAGAAGGAGAGGAAATCAAACGCAAGACTCAGGTTGGTCTTCTTGGTGTTCTTCTCATCTATTTTCATAAAAGGAAACAACAGTAGACTTTGATTGTTTGTTTCTAAGATAGCCACCCATCTTAGTGGGAATAGCAGCATCCGAGTGGACACTATTCCCAGATAACACCTGGCACTCTCACATTTGATAACGCTTCTTACTTTTCATCAATAAAATTGACTGAATTTACTATTGATAAATCAATCCACATAAGGTATGCAGCAAACTATTACCCCCATGGAAATGGAGTTGCAGAGTCCTCAAATAAGAACCTCATACGCATAATCCATAAGTCTGTTGTAGACAACCAAAGGAACTGGCACAACACTCTAACGAATTCCCTTTGGGCTGATAGGGTCATTTGAAAAGTGGCCTTAGGAAACTCCCCATACTTCCTCGTCTATGGATAGGAAGACATCCTGCCTCCCAACATTACCCTTCCCTCTTTACAGATCTCCCAAGCTTCAAGAGGAACCCCCTCTGCCTTACTTCAAGAGAGGATCAACCAACTAATGAGGTTGGAGGAATTGAGAGATAAAGCCATAAATAAATGCAGGAATCACCAAATGATTGTAAAAATATGGTTTGATCATCATCTAGCAAGAGATAAAGACTTCCAAATAGGAGAGCTAGTCCTCAAATGGGACAAGTTGAGTGAGCCAAAAGGTAAACACACGAAATTCCAACACTTATGGCTGGGCCCATGCAAATTTGTTGAAAAAAATGGTCAAGGAACTTACAGGTTGAAAACGTTACAGGGAGAGACTGAAAAGCTCCCTGTTAATGGCCAACATCTGAAGAGATACTTCCAGTAGCCACCACAAGGTGGTTACCTCCTAAGTAGGTTAGAGTTCATTTCATTTTGCTATTATTTTAGTTGTATTTCTGTCTTTTCCTTTTGTTTTCTGCAAAGTTTATTTTCTTGTTGTTTTTAGTTACAATCCTTTTTCAGCCAACTGATTTCGTTCCTCCAGCCTCATTTTACCTTTTAGATTTTCCCTCATTCACCACATTCAGCCTTTCCCTTCCTCGTTAACTTTCTGATGATTCTGTTGTTCCTAAATCCATCATTACCTTGCAAATCAAACAAATTTTCAATCAGCCATGAGAACTTGAAAATCAGTTATGCAATTCAAACCAAGCCACTCATTGGCATCTATTGAGAACTGGGCAAGATCTATTCATAACCTGGATATCTGGAGCATATAGGGGAATCTTTATAAAACAAAAATGTGTAACTATAGCTGGAATGGCATGGAGGGATGCTACATTTTGAATAAATCCCACTCAGACCTAGTCTATACTATTGTAAGGTTTGTAGTCATTCTCCATTGGTTCCATCCACCACACTAAGTTTCCCAATACCTATCATCTACAAGTAAACCTCCTTTCATGGGCTAAAATCACTTTCATATACCTGTGGCAAATCCAATTTTGCTCTAATCCTTATGCCTGAAACTAGAAGGACTTATTTAAAAGGAAAATGAAATTTCAGGTCCTTGTGCCAACCTGGAAGGACAGGTTGTTTAGGAAGACGGTTAAAGTATGGACTGTTGCTGGGCTTAGAGTACCGGTTGATACAGCAAGCCCAACCTTGCTTTAGCAGTTTAAAAATATGGTAAGATCCATGATTGCGCCCCATTCAATCATATGAAAATACAGCACTACAATTCTTATATAAAGTGTAGACAAACATATTTATATCAAGTTTTATGAATAATAAAGAGCTGAGGTATACACCTAAACAAGTATGGACAGACCAATGATGGCCCCAAAGGGATTTTTGAAAGTGGGAAACAGGTAAAGGGAGGTAAATAAACCCCATAATACTGCCATTGGAGAATGCCTGTCAAAATCCTATCAATAAGTAAAAGTTATTTGTCTCTATCCCACCTAAAGCAATTAATGTTGAAGTGGAACCCATGCTTGTCCATCTATATATTCTACATTTCAAGTTTATCCTAACACCCTGATGTTCTATTGATCCAAGGTTTATTTAGAAATAGAGATAACTAGTTCGCCATTTTTTGTGGCCACAACCACCATCCTATCAAAACTTGCCTTGGCAGAAATTTTGAATGGGTCCCCTAAAAGTTGGTCTTCTACCTCTCTGAATGATCTGTTTAGTCCCAAAGAGTTCAACTCATTGTTGAGCCAAGTCTCCAATTCTTAATGGTCAAGACCCCCCCTTTTACCTAACCCTTATTGCACAGTCCTCTCATCACCCTTCTTAACCCTCCATTCATTTCCTCTATCGGGACCTTTCCAACCCAAAGAAAAACCTCATATCGCACCTTACTCCTTTATGACCATTTACAAAGGAAATCCTTCATAAATATGTGTAAATCACCCCTTTGCTCTTACCACAATCAACATTGAAATGTAACACATACATAGCTTCCATACCCGACGGTTCTATTAACCAAAATGCATGTATTTAGGGTCCAGAGCCGCATCGCTTATCGCTACCGGCCATGCCCAAGGCTTCTGTATATATAGCATGCTATTATATACTGGACCCAATGGATTTATTAACCACTATACATATATATAATATATATATATTATATATATATATAAGGTCTGGAGCCCATTGCAATATCGTAATCGGCCCAATCCAAAGCTTTTAAGGAGCACCACTATTTACTGGACCCACCAATTATTATGAACTGGAGCGTATAGCATTTCAAGTCCGGCCTTATGGCCGGACATGGTTTTCCCATATATTCTTTTGTTTTTCAAAAAACATTGAAGTCCTGGTTTTCAAAGGCAAGCCTATTATTACAGACCCGCGGGCGGTATTAACACACACACACACACACACACACACACATATATATATATACATGTCGGATCCGGGACCATATCGCATATCGCAATCGGAGGGGTCCCGGGGCTTATATATATAGCGCTCCCCTATACTCCGGACCCGATGTTTTATTAACAATGATATATATATATATAATATATATATATATAATATATATTATATATATATATATATATATATATATATATATATATATATATATATATAATATATATATATATATATATATATATATATATATATGTTTCAGGTCCGGGACCCATCGCTTATCGCTATCAGCAGGGTTTGTGATTTATATATATGGTGCACCATAACCACCCGGACCCGCCGATGATTATAAAGCCGGGCATATAAATTTTCAAGTCCGGCCCAACGGCCAGACTCAGGGTTTCTCCATGTATTCTAATGTTTTAGAAAAACATTGAAGTTGGGGCTTTTCAAAGGGAAATCATATGTTGTGGACCCGCTAGGGCTATTAAGTGCAATTTACATATATTTTAGGTCTGCCTGCTATGATCCTCCACTGTTGATCTACCCCTCATGGATCCAACAGTCCACGCAAATTTCAGGTGAACTAGTTTATCGAGGAATACCCACCCGAAAAGCGGTATCCTCTTTCCTCCTAACTGCCATGTGTCGTTTTAAGAATGGAATCGGGGCCATCCTTGCAATATCATTTACCACTTATGACCCCTTCTGAAATACCATCGGGTTCTGTGTTTTATGGTGATTTTCAATATAAACCAAGTTTTGCTTGCGGGACTTAATCTATGCATAGATTTAAAAATCAGGAGCCGATTCTTTCACATTTGATGTAATAAACATTCAGTAGAGGCAAATGTTTTAAAGCATTTATGTTGTATTTTTATAAGCATGACTAGTGTCTATTATTTCTGCAAGCAAGGAGTAATGGACGCATAAGAGGATCCAGAGAACCCTTATATGCGGATGTTTTCTGTTGAAAGAGCCAGCCTTTGGCATTCTCACTCAGTTTCCAAGTGTTTCTTGCGTATTCTGAAAGCAAAACTACCCCAGATCTAATCATGAAGAGATGACACACAGTCATCCTCTTCTAATCAACACCTACTCATTTCCCCAGGAAATGAAGTGTTCCAGTGACCGTAGACTCCTTCTACGTGTCAACAGTGAAACCAATGGTTCTAACTCTGTGTATTCTAATCGATATATTGAAGAGAACAGGAGAAGACGAAAGGTCAGGGGGCGTAAAGCATAAATACTACCTCTAGATAGAAGAGAGGGGCTTTTTGTTTGGAGAAACAGTTTTGATTTATTGTGAATAAAGAGGATTGTTTGGTTCGAGAAGGAGCCTGTTGTTTCTAATTTGTTTCC
Source organism: Pinus taeda (assembly GCA_000404065.3). Lineage (NCBI taxonomy): Eukaryota > Viridiplantae > Streptophyta > Pinopsida > Pinales > Pinaceae > Pinus > Pinus taeda. The sequence goes on from APFE031054844.1 coordinate 14,340, forward strand.
CCTTTATCTGACATGTTTAGAATCAGTTTGTTGTTGCTGGTATGAAGATAAATGTGATTTTCTTTGTGCACATTGAAAACTATCTATTCATGGTTATTCCTGGTTAATTGAATGTAATTCAATAGCATTAATAATTCATGGAAGGTTGTTGATTCCAGACTTGTTAAACACCAGTTGCAAGTTTTATTTGTATGGAAAGGAATGTATATTCCTGTTTAAGTAATGGCATTGTAATTAGGATTTAATACAGCCTTGTTCTTAAGTGGACCAATAATTGATTCATTTGGACTTGAGATTTATATATGGTGTTTAACCTCCTTTTGTTTTTCTCTTGCAGGATAGATTAGGATAATTAAAACTAGATTAGAGTAGTTAGAAGTAGTGTAGATGGGATTTAATACATAGTGGTTAGCTATTTTATTTTGTTGATTTAAGTCAAGTCTTCTTCCCAGAAGAAATCTTTCAACACCTGTTATGGTTCATGGGGTCCCTTAAAACCTGTTGGAACTATCCATCCCAAACGAAAGCATGTCTAATTATGGTTTGTAATCGGGTTAGTTCCCCTTGTTGGTATAGTGAAAATTCACCATGTTAATAGTTCCCAATACTAGGAATCTGCATTAAATGGCAAGGAACACATTCCTAGATTTTCTCAATCATTGGAGTTCCACAATATGTGCCATAATTCCATAATATCTTGTTGATTTATTATTTAATAGTGATCCTGTTGTAGTAGGGAGAAAGTCCCTAAATTATCTCTTCCTCCAAATCTTCATAATCTACCCAATATTCTCATAATATTCCACAAAAATAAATAATATTAGGCACAAATATGCAATTATTCTTAAACCTTCCTAATGAATATATTAAAGTTAAAAATACATTATCTAATGCAAAATTGGAGGTTTAATGTGCTAAAGGATGGTCATAGGCCTTAATTTATGTTTAATTTAGAGGCATGGGCCTTAATTTATGTCTAATTTAGAGGCCCATTAGCACACAGAGAGAATCTATGCACTGTAGCATCCCACGGGCCATAAGCATTACTTCTTTTTACATGCAGCCATGTTTCCATATAGGGAAAGAGAGCAAAGCGGCCTCACCTTCCAGTCAGGTTTTCTCCCGGAAGGGTTTCCTAGAGAGAATATCATTTGTACTATGTGTGTGTGAGCTTATTTTTTCGTTCTCTACTTTTCTGTATAATTTCTATTCACATGCATTCACTAATTACAGTAAAATCTATAGATCTATAAATTAAATAAAACTGTAATAATGTAGAATCTCAAACTTTTAATATAATATTGTCAGATCTATTGTGAAGAACTGTCCAATGGAATATCCACAGCAATTTACAAATCATGGATGGTGCAAATTGATACACAGTGGCAGCTGGGGGAGTTGTTCTCAGAGGGGAACGCCTTACGTGTACTTAATCTCAAACTACATGAAACGTTTATACAATTTATTATCACTTGCTTTATTTATTTATTTTAAATTGTAATATATAATGAAATATGTTTATAGAGCACTTTAATTATCAACATGTTGCAGCCCCCACCAAAATTTCGATTTTCACATTCAAAATTTTAGGTCCCCTTACTTTTACAACTCTTCATGGACATTATGAATGCATTTTTTACACATTTTCTTAAAAATATCTAGTTGATTCAAGAGGCTCATTGAGCCCAGAAGCTCATTCTACAATAAAATATAAGGGACATGTAAGTATGTCACATTGTCAAAAAATAAGAAAAAAAAATCGCTAATGTCATCCAAAACAAAAACAAAAACAAAAAAAACAAAAAAACAAAAAAAAAACCTTATAAATAAACAATTAAAAATCGTCGTGAGGCTCATTCTAAAATCCAGTATGAGGGGCATGTGTAAATATGTCACACCCTCCAAAAATAATAATAATAATAATAAATCGCTAATGTCAGCCCAAACAAAAAACAAAAATTAAATTGCTAATAAATAACAATTAAAAATTCATTAACACAACAATTAACTAGTTGTTGATATTTCACTTCACTCTTCAAGTAATAAATTAAAATATTTCAATGTATATCTTAAAATAATATAATTTTATATATATATATATATATATATAGAGAGAGAGAGAGAAGATCGAGGAAGAGAGAGAGAAAACTTAAATAAACTGCTTGAATATCCATATTAACTAATAAATAAAGTGTGTGTGTGCGCGTTAGTATTTATCTTAGTAGAATATTTCAATGCTCGAAAGGAAAAAGTAATTAAAGGTAAAATAATGTAGTAAAATGTAAAATAATAAGAGGAAAAGGTGTAACTCGTTCAATTTTTAATATAAATATTAATAATGATAAAATATCCAAAAATACAATTTAAACAATGAAAAATTAGCACTATAAATATATGTTAATCACATGTTTGCCAAGCACAAGCACTAAAAGGAATTAAATCTCTTGACATATAAATTTATTTTCAAGTTTGAGATTTGATCCCTCTCGGCTCTTGGTAGATCTATGGTTAAAAGGGATCTATATTGGTCACCAACAAATATTAATCATGGATGAACCATAGTCATGCTAGGTTTTCTGTTTGTATGGGTTTTATGCATTATCTTTTGACACTTCATCTTCAACTCATAGACTGATATCTAACTTTGAACGTCAATTTCAAAAGAGATGTTCGAATTGTTCAGTTCATCCTTGAATGACCATGACCAAGAAACAACACTAAGGTTGGTTGGAAGATTTCCCTGAAAGAAAAGTCTTATGTTGTTGTTGTTGGCATTATGACTTATGTGTTGTCCTTGATGGCAACCTACTTGATGAGTTGTTCTTTGATGGAAACCTACCTGCTGAGTTGACTTTTGATGGAGACCAACTTGATACAGATGTCAACAGGATGTGTCTACAGATGTGACAGAGAATTTTGAGAAAGCCATAGTAGTTTAGAGGTAGAGAAATGACAAAGTTGAAATTTCAAGAAGTATGGGCGGGTTCTATTAAGAAAAATCTTGTACACACATAGGTATGAAGAAGCAAAGGTGCATACATTTTCCACACCATGGTATTCTAAATACCAAGGGTCCTTACCATGGTATTGATCCCAGCAATGGATGTTTTGACCTCGTCTAAGAAAACCATCAACCAGAGTATGGTTTTTACCTATGGTATTGGATAAGGGCTATTGGCTTATATGGGCCTGACCCAGCTTCGGAAGAGTTATTTAGCCAAATAAATCCCGTAGCTACCAGCCCTTTTGGAAATAGCTCGCGGAGCGCGGACTGAGGTCTCACCCGAGGTAGCAAGGAAGGGTGTTGGAACCAGGTTTCCACACCCTTGGGATGTCTTGATGTGGTCTGGAAGGTTCGCACGTCATTCTGCAGCCTCGCGCCACTCCACTTCCGCGTAGATCTGGAACAAGGCAATTCCTTAATACTTATTATTAGTGAGTTGTTATAGATCAAATCTACGGTTTATAGTCTTTAAGCAAACATTTACTAGAGATAACCAGTTCGCGCACCCAGGAAGATATATATTTTCATAAACTTCAATATATAAGCATAAGCGCACAAATCAAATAGATATATCAACCATAAATTAACCAGATCCGCAATAATTCAGATTTAGCACAGTATTTCAGAACCAACATATCTTTATTCAATGTTTTCGCTATTACAACCAGATCTTCCATGTGCACTCAGCTACAGGGGTTCGCGCACACAACTGCAGACTCTACCAGGCCTCTGTGCACACAGCTGCAGAGCCTCTATCTACCCACCAACACCCTTGACTCAAACTTACAGACACTTCAAGACTTCTTTCTTCAAAAACCCATTACATTCTAGATCCAAAAGTACATACCAAAAAACTGATTCCTAACTCTAGAGCCTTGCTCTATTTATACATTTCCATGGTCCGTGGACCATGGGTGGGCCGAATTATTTTACATTATCTTTAGGCGGACAACCCTTTGACTTGACTCATTACAATTTGTGCTCTGTGCATCTTGCAAAGCCTTTACCATACCTTTACCCACTATTCTAGGTTTTAAGCCCCAAAACCATTACGCAGGGCCTATGCTACCCAACAGTCCACCAACACAATCATCGTGACTCGTCCCGAGTCACTCGGCTGCTGCGGTAATCTTTACACGGAGGTTGGTCAAAAATTTATGTGCGTCGCTTGTGCTTGCAATTAACTTTGCCGATATCCTTTATACCTATTCTACGCGAGCCGTTGATGCATCCGTATCACTTGCAGCTACCTATTTGGGACCACCTACTGCCTGCATGTGTGCTAACTTTCCTTCGATGGCTATGAAGACCATGAATGCTTCATCCAGCCAAGGTTGGATGTGTTCTTTAATAACTGCCTCCTTTTGTCACGCAGCGTCAACTTGTGCCTTGAGAGCCTGGGCCTCCTTCATTTTAGCCAACCTCTGCATGATAGCGACCATCTGTGTAGCCCCTCGGGCGGTGTCATAAGCCTGCTGCAACTCCTGCACTTTGGTTTCGACTTGTTGTATGGTTGGATCTTCCTGGAGGGAGGTGAGCATAAGGAGGGATTGATCTAACAGTCTTGAGCAATCCTGGACAGCGCACTTTATCATTTCCAGTCCTGCTTGAATTTCACCATGGCGCTGGTCCCAAATTTCTAGTGGTGTGGTCGGCTGCGCCTTTGGCCTTAGCTCTGCAATTTGGAGATTTAACTCCCATTGAGTCTTCGCGGCCTCCTCTTGGGCCATCTGGAATCCTGTGGACATGCGATGAACCTTGTCAGTTGTTGGAAGTTTGGCTGGGATAGCTAACTGTGGTACCTTGTTGCAAGCTTCCATCATGGCCTATCCCATTCCTGGTTGCATGTGATAAAGTCATCTCACTGGAAACCGACCTACTCTAGATTTTCCTTGTGCTCCATCAATGTTTGGACGGTGCGGCATTCCCTAGCTCGAAGCTCAGTGGTTACCCCATCCTGTAGTTGGTATAGGGTTTCTCTAGGAAGAGCGGCCTAATTCAACCCCCAACTTTACACGTCCCCCTCTACTTCTACTAAGACAACGCCTGCTAGCAACACTAAGGTGTTCATTGCATCGGTGCGCACCATCTGCTTGGCTGCAGTTGTGGCCTCTATTAATTGTAGGATCACCCCGCCTGGGGTCGCACCTGTAACGCTTGCAACTGTGCTCAGATATTGCTCAACACAGTTGCCTTTCTGTGAGCAGGTCCATCCATGCATCGGTAGGGCCATTACTCACCAGTTTGTTGTTGTCAATAAACTCTTTTTCAAAATCTTTTGCCGTTTTTTACTTTTTGCGTGTGTGCGGTGATTCCTTGCTACATGATCACTTGACCTAGAGTGATTCTGTAATATGGTCCATGCGTTCCTATATCTCCTTCTCCTGTTGCATGTCCTGTTCTGAGATTCCTTCGGCTATTACTTCCATGGTTTCCTCCTTTTACAAAGCTACCTATTGTCCCTGACGGGTCTTTTCTGCCAATTAATTGAGTCTGTTGGAGTTCCTTATTTCATTGTTACGCTACCATTTTTTCTAATACAGCCTTATCTGGGGTGCACCATTTTGGAGGCCATGTTGCCAGTACCTCATAAATCACATCATATGTTGCAATGAAAGGAAGCGTGACCCATGCTTGCTTTGGATCCTTCCGCACCTGGATATATAAGTTATGCATGTCCACTTTAAACTCGGTCGTGCTTTGCAAATTGTTGGAGACATCCATGGCCTACAAGAAATCTGTGTCTAGATAATCCCCTCCATGAAGGTCCAAAAAACATTGATGTCAGAAACCCTCACTGTGTCCTTTGTAGCCCAGAGCGAAGTATACCGCACTACTTCCAGTTGACTATCTTCAATGCTGGGAAACTTGCTACCTTTCGGCAATTCTCCTGCAGCCAGAAGGATTGATAGTAGCAACCATGCATAGTAAAATGTCTTACCTTTTTCCTATGCTTCCTGACAATTTGTCAAAAATTCATCGCATAAGAACTATGCCCAGTTGAATTGAACCCCATTCACGCACTGTTATGCAAGTGCAATAACATGAGCTGGCACCTCATCTGCACGGCATTTCCTCATTAGTTTACTGGCTAGTAACTAGGTGGCAATGCACACCCATCGATATTTGATACTTGCTATTACATATCCCCGCTTCTGCTTCTCCAACTTATATTTAGCCTTCATTGTTTTGGTGAGACCCACATCGCTACTTGTTCCAGCTATGTTTTTGGGGTCATTCCCTTTTACAGGAAAGTGGGTAATCTGGTGTACCAAATCAGCTATGATAGGAATCAACTCCTCCAACCAGAGATACCCATCATGTGCCAGACATAGTAACTGCCGAATAACAAAGATGGTGATGGTTGCGTAGCGATAGTGAGGTATCCACCTTAGATTAAGTAGTCCCGCCCTCTCCACACCTAGTAACCATTTCTGCGGTAGTAATTTGTCTTCAACCAATTCAGTAAACTTGTCATTGTCTGCAAGGTCCCAATCTTCGAACTCGGAAATCGGCCCAGCGGCAACCCATCAAACCTTATTTCATCTGGAAGCAGCAAGGTTTGGAGCGTATTCTTTGCAGTGTCCAAGTCGTTCGGTATCTTGGAAATCCCGGTCCACAGGGAGATATATGGGGGTCGTGAAGGGATTTGGAAAGCATCCTCTTCATCCTCATCTTGGGTGTCAATCTGATCGATCAAAGCTTGCAAATCTTCATCGTCCTGCTTAGGTTCAGTGGTGACTGTTTTGCCCTTTTCAGCTCCTGATAACTTATTGAATCTTGATGATATCCTGACTGGCCCCATTGTCTGCTTGTTTTTTTTAGGCCACGGAGTGCATGGATATTTTAAGAGTTCGAGGATCGTAGTGGCTTCATCTAGCTCCTCCTAGGTGGAGTATAGTTCTTTCACAAACCATGATCGGGTTCTTGCCATGGTACTCATGGAATACCTGGTAGCCGAGTGCTTGCTAGTCGTTAGTGGTTCAAATCTCAGAGATCCTGGTGTCGTCCACAAGTTGTTAAATGAACATGAAGTTTTGAATGGATCCCTTCCCTCCCCTTCCAGTTTATTAACAACATCTAGGTGGCAAATCTTTTCATATCTAACTCGGAACTTTCATCTTAATGGCCCGCCACTTGCTCCTCCCTGACATAACTTGACTTTCTTGTTAGGAACAGTGGTGTTAACGGTCACCTCTTGACCTTTCCACATGGTAGTTCCATCCATTCGGCTGCAGCCATGAGCTTGTGGACCGAATGACTCTGTACCAAACCCCTTTTTTGGGTCAACCTCCTACAGACTTGTTTATAGTCCCGTGCCTCCTTTCAACTGCTCGGGGTGATGAGATTGTGTTGTCTACAGCTAGTCAGGTGGTCGCACTCCTGGTGCGATTTTTGCCTGCTAGCCTGGGTTGCAAGCACCTTTTGAGTGTCCTTGTAGCCATTAGTTCTTCGTGTGCCATTTTGTGGGATGTACCCTTCCGTAGGTGCGGTCGCAGCCATGATAGTAGGGTCACGGCTCGTTCCCGTTCTGCGAGATACCCAACCGGGCCTAATTCCCTTAGGTGTAGACTCGCGCTGCCTTCGTAGGCATTGCTACTTTTCATCTTGCTGAGTCCCTCCCTGACTAGCATGCTTTTCTTTCTTAGCCATGCCCATAGTGCTTTAATTTTGTGAGGCATGCACCTACCCCACTTGTTCTAGGCTCCCATCTATGCCTTTCTTTTATTATAGGCCCATCGTACCCGTGGTATCCGCAACTTCCCAGTGGGCCTTTTTCTTAAACGGACACTGAGCGTGCTTCCCCTTGTTCCCCTCCTGACTTTATCGCGGACCACTGGAAAACTGGATTGCCCTCTAGCCTGTGCACGCACCTGCCTCCGAAATCCACGCTAAATCTTTAGGCATGTATTCCATTCGTAAACCATTGTTGCGCACGATGTTTTTGCAGGTCCATCCTGCAGCTATTGTCTCAAACTCATTGTTTCGCATGGGTCGACTAGCGCCTCCTCTTTCATGGCATCCTCATCAACTGGTTTCTCTCTAACCATCCTATTACAGTTTAGTGTTGTTACCTCATGCAGTCGGTTCTACCATCGCTCAATCTCTTCATTTCAGTCCAAGGTGCAAGAACTATCACGGTCCCATGAGATTCTTCCATCCGTTGTCAAATTCACTCGGTCTTGATCCTATGCTGTGATCTGGTAGATACAGTCCAATTCATCGTCCCTTCCCTCATCGAACACCGGTTTGGTATAACACGCCCCTTCGGCTGGGTCTAGCGGAACCACTACGCAGAGAGATTTTTTGTCGAAGATCATTTTTTGTTTCTTTAGGTTGATGACTCCATTCATATCTGTTTCCCAGTCTATTCCTAACAATGTGGAAAATGGGTTACTGTCATCCACAATTTATATGACCTCAAAATCAGTTTGTGTACTTACACCATCCATATCTACTCTAACTCCTTGCATTCTTCCCATCGGCAAGATCTTTTGTTGATTCGCCATCCATAATTGGGTAGGAGACCATTGTAGTACAGGCCTACCCATGCATTCCTGCGTTTGTTTAGGTAGGACATTGCATCTGGTCCCAAGTCCAAAACAACCTGATCCATCTCATAGTCCCAAATCTGGGTAGTCAATCGCATTTCCCGTCTAGTGTGCAACACATGCTTGCCTAGCTTCCAGACCATTCGAGGTTCATCCGATCCCATGCACCTGGTTATCAACTCTTGCAAACCCTTCACCGCGTTAGTATCCCTTAGTAGCTTCATGCATGTTTCTAAGAACGTAGTTAGCATAGAAGTATCCCTTTCCAACTCTGTTTGCTCCTTGCTACCTGACGTAGAAGCTTCTGCGAAGCTTTTCTGGGCTTCCATAAAAGTTTCCTTCACGTGCTCCAAGTCAAATTCTAGTTTTTTAGTAGGGGCCCTATGAACCCATGCATCCTCCTTTGGTTGCTTCCTCTTATCATCTCTTGTACTTGCACCCCTTCTAAGCATCATATTCACATTAAGGTCTTCCTTGCGCGGTTCAGCCTTCATCATTTGGATGTTTTGAGTGGGCGTAGCCGTAAGCACCCCTTTTTCCCACATCTACATAATTAACGTGGGGCAATTGACTTCTTCATGGTCAAACTGGTAACAGTACAGGAAACAGGCTCTGGTAGGGTTTGTGCAATCATGCACATAATGCCCTAGTCCCCCACAATTATAGCAGATTAATTTTCTACGTCTGTGTCCGGGTCCCATTCCCCCTCATCCCCATCTGCGTCCTTGAAATCCACCCTGTGTTATTGCTGCAATAGGATCCTACCTGTGCGCCTCCATCTACATCCTGTAAGAAGGTTTCCAATCCATGAACAACTCATAACTTCAATAGTTTCTTTCATCGTGGCCAATTGTCCTACAAAAGTTGCAGAATAACTATTGGGGGGGTTGTCTCAGGTTCTATAGTAGATGGCAGTTGTCTATGGCATGCTTTCCTCCCACCTGACAGATCGTGCACCAGAGTACGGGCACCACGCTTGGCCTTGCCTGAACCTCTGGTCGCAATGGTCTTGGTCACCCCACCGTCATATAGTTTGCAAAGACCGGACAGTGATCCTTACTGTGCCCCTGACCCTTACATTTGATACACCACACCTCTTAACGTACTTCTAACCGAGGTACCTATCCTTGCTTCAAACTTCACATCTCTAAGCATAGTTTTGTATCTGCATGTGGATTTGCTGAACACCCAACCCCAGATCCTGTATTGGGGTTTCGTGCAACCTCATTGTTGTTTCTAACGCTTCGGCTTGGGTTGAGATCTTTTGTTGTGATAGCACTGTCCTCAGATGTGGTGTCAAAGATGCCACGAACCATGCGCAGTGCTGCGCATCCGTCAGTGTCATGTTAGCCTCGCGGATTGTGCTTTTCAATCTCTGATCCAGGTCCCATGGGGTTTCGCCAAGTAACATTGCGATCTCCTTCAACCCAATGACCGAGTGTGTCTCTGATTTTGGCTGACCAAATTCCTTGTTCAATGCGTACTGGATCAATGTTATTCCCACATTCGGATGATCATTTGAGTACTTTACATACCACATCAGCGCGCGGTCCTATAACGTGCTAACCAAAGTAGCAATTTTATGTTATCATCCGTTATGCCTTGGGCTTCCCATACAGCCCTTACCACAAACCAGAACTGACCTGGTTCCTCATTTCCTACACCCTTAAACACAGACAACTCGACTGTACTCGCCATCCCAACCCTCGGTGGTGGTGGAGGTGGAGGTGGAGTTGGTGAAGATGGATTTGATGCAGGTGAAGTGGGTGATGGCATGGACGGTGGTGGTATTAGAGGAATACATTGCCCAATCAACCAAACTATGCTTCTCGGAGAGAACCCTATGAGTTCTTCCTCGCTTTCTTGTGAAATGGAAATCAAAGGGCTGTTCTCTAATCCTTCGGTTCCTTTGTAACCCCTTCCGCTCCGCGTTACGCCAGATATCAATAAACGCGCATAATTGTTTTTCACACAACAACATCTTAACCCAAGTATTCAATGATTTGATATACTTACCCCGTGGTCCTCGGAGAAAGTGTGTTTCTGCTTCATTATAGCTCACAGTTGTGTCTATCGTGAACTCAGTGATAAACCCTCCTATTACTCGATCCAACCAGTGATCTACTGCGTGTGTGATTTTGTCTTCAGATGCTTCTAACCTGCGCACCAATTCTGGAGTCCACACAATAGGTTGATCTAGTCTGCACCTCCCCATGCTGTCAATTAACCTTGTAATCCACTCATACAACTCTATCGAGAATGACACGAAGAAGATCTCATGGATGTTTGTGTATATGTAACGATCCAACCACTGTTCTTCTGATATCCACAGATTTTTGTTTTCTTGAACCATGAACTCATGAAGCTTCTGATCTAGCCAATCTTCAAGCTCTTTCTTCATAGGGTTCCAGCGTTCCGACATCAGAAATCCCTTAGGTAGATCACAGTCTCGGCAATAGAACCATTTCTTGGCTTATATGGGCCTAACCTAGGTTCAGAAGAGTTATTTAGCCAAACAAATCCCATAGCTACCGACCCTTTCGGCAATAGCCCGTGGAGCGCGGACTGAGGTCTCACCTGAGGTAGCAGGGGAGGGTACTGGAACTAGGTTTCTGTACCCTTGGGATGTCTTGATGTGGTCTGGAAGGTTTGCGCGTCGTTCTGCAACCTCGCACCACTCCACTTCCACGTAGATCTGGAACAAGGCAATTCCTTAATACTTATTATTAATGAGCTATTATAGATCAGATCTACGGTTTACTGTCTTTAAGCAAACATTTACTAGATATAACCAATTCGCGCACCCAGGAAGATATAGATTTGCATAAACTTCAATATATAAGCATAAGCGACAGATCAAATAGATTTATCAACCATAAATTAACCAGATCCGCAATAATTCATATTTAACACAGTATTTCAGACCCAACTTATCTTTATTCAATTCTTTTGCTATTACAACCAGATCTTCCCTGTGGACTCAGCAGCTGGGGTCCATGCACACAACTACGGACTCTACCAGGCCTCTGTGCACACAGCTGCAGAGCCTCTATCTACCCACTAACATCCTCGACTTGGACTTACAGACACTTCAAGACTTATTTCTTCAAAACCCATTGCATTCCAGATCCAAAAGTACATACCCAAAAACTAACTCCTAACTCTAGAGCCTTGCTCTATTTATACATTGGACCATGGGCGGGCCGAATTATTTTACATTATCTTTGGGTGGAGAACCCTTTGACTTGACTCATTACAATTCGCACTCTGCACATCTCGCGGAGCCTTTACCATACCTTTACCCACAATTGCTGGTTTTAAGCCCCAAAACCGTTAGCGGGGCCTCTGCTACCCAAAAAGGCTAAGATATATAAGGAGATGAAAATCAAAGTGACAGGGTGCGCAAGTAATGAATATTTTATGAATAGTTCGATCTAAGGAAAATATGCATGTAATGGGTTGTTGATGTTTTGCTTGATCTAAAACTAAGTATGCACTTGGGAATTTGATGATGGATTAGATCCAATAGATTGGAGATGAAAATCTTGACTATGAGGTGATTTGATCTATGTTGATAGTGTCATGATGCATGATTTTTCTATGTATGTTGAGATCTAGGTATGTCTGAAGTTCTATGTTGCAGCAAAGGTCTCAATCAGAAATTGCATATATGTACATGCGTCTTATAGCTTGAAATATGTGTACACACATGGGTGTGATTTTGGTAAGTTGAATATATGCAAGTTTGTTTCCTAAAAATCATGTATACACGTGGATATGCTTTAAGGAAAGAGCGTACAGAAACCAAAGTTTTGATGAAAGGGATGTCTAATCAGTTGAACCAATCTTAATGTGTTTTTGTTGTCTATCAATGAATTCTTCTTGATGATCTGGGCTTAAGCATTGATGTTTTGATTAAGTAGTGATTATTGAAGAATGTTGATGATACTTGTTGTTTGTGATTGAATTTCAGTGAAGGTTCTAAGATTATTTCAAAATGACGCAGTGGTTCTGTGTATAATACACCATTTATTTTATAATGACAATGGTTCAACTTTTAGAATTCAGTGGTTTAAGTTCTGTACGCAGGTATGCTTCATGGAAAGCGCTTACACACGCAGGTTTTCTACTGTAAAGTAGCATATATATTTTGATATATGATTTATCATGGTTTGCAGTGACGTAATCCGGTTTATGTGATGTGCAGTATGTTGATTGGTATTCTGGTTACAATGTTCTGATTGTTCTGGCTGTGTAAGTTGATTGATTTGGACTTTACTTGATTCAGTTGATTAAGTGATTGGGTTTAGTGATTGGTTTGGTTATGTTGGTTGAGTGCTTGGATATTTCAATAGTTGAGTTACAGTGATAAGATTTAGTTTTGATGATTGGTTTTGGGCTTAAATGTTGGTAGTGGGTCCAATCTGAAAATTTGATGAAACGTGGCCTACAAGATGTGATGTTTTGTAGTAGATGGATCTAGTATGAAAATTTATGAAATGTGGTCCCCAGAGATGTTGAGGGTTGGAGCCTTCAATGAGGGAGTTGAAGCTTCCTTTCAATGATAGCTGGTAAATCAGATCACGAGGTTAGAGCTCCCTTCCGGTGGGTGTTGGTAAACGAGATTAGGGGGTTGGTGCTCCCTTCTAGCAGGAGTTGGAGAATAAGCAAAGGTTGTAGCCTTCTTTAGGTGGGTTCCCGCGTGTTGGTATGAGTCTGCGCCAGTACAATTTTATATGAAGTTTTTATTTATATTAAAAATAATAGAGAGACAATAGCAACGATGGTTTTTTTCCCACATTGATTTTCCACCTTAAATCCTGGGGTTCATGTGTGTTGCTTATGTGTGATGGCTTATTTTTTTCTTACTGAACATGGTTACTATCTGCGTAATGTTTAATAAAGTACTGATGCACTGGCTTAAGATTAAAAAAAATATGAATTAATTGAAAAAATAGGTTTACTAGATGTACACTAGTTGTTTGAATAATAGTCACATACATACAAGGGTTGCCTTAAATAAAGTCTCATACATAAATCTGGGTATGAACTTTGAAAAGTTTAATGATTTGAAAATACTGATTCACCCCCTCCCCCCTCTTAGTATGTTTCCCAACAATTGGTATCAGAGTAGGTCCTTTGGCAGAAGCTTTATCGCTTGAAGGAGATTTGTCAAGATGAGTAGTCACGAAGGAGTATTTTCTATCCGACCTCCTATATTTAATGGAACTAACTTTGTCTTTTGGAAAGTTAGGATGAGATCACACCTGCAGGCACTAGGATCTGATGTATGGGAAATCGTTGAAAGTGGCTATCAATATCCAACCTCTATTCCTTCAGATACTTTAGGAAAGAAATAGTATGAAACTAATGCAAAAGTTGTAAATACCATCTTGGGAAGTCTTGCCAAGTCGGAGTTTTTGAAGGTAATGCAACTGAACACAACAAATGGAATGTGGGATAAGATTATCCAAAGTTATGAGGACAACACCAAGGTAAAAAGTGTTAAACTTAAAACGTTCAAAATACAGTATGAGACATTGAAAATGCATGATGATGAAAGCATTGCAGCATTTTTTCTTAGAGTAGATGAAATTGTTAATTCCATGAGAAATCTTGGTGAAGAAATAAAATATGCTACTATTGTTGAAAATATTTTGAGATCTCTGACTTCGAATCTCAACTCCAAAATCTTTTCTATTGAAGAAATGTAGGATCTGAAAAGTCTCACACTTGATCAACTCCATGGAATTGATACCATTTGAGATGAGGAAAAGTGGTGCTTCAGACATGAGAGAAGCAACCTTCAAAGCTACTGCAAAAGGAAAAGAAAAGGAAGAATCAATTTATCTATCAGAAGAAGAAGAGGCAATCTTCGTAAAGAAACTCCAAGTGGGTACTAGAAGATTCAGAGGTAATATTCCTTTCAAATGTTTCTCTTGTGGTAGAGTTGGACATTATGCTGCTAAGTGTGCCTATAGAGAAAATTAGAAGAAAGGAAAAGAAGCGGCAAAATAAATACGAAGAGGTTTGAAAACAAGAGAAGTATTTATACACATGAAGACAATGATGGTCTTTCAAATGGTGAAGAAGGTGAGTCTGATCAAGACTGTCACTTACTTATGGTATTTGAATATAAAATTAGTAATGAGTTTGATGGCCTAGAAGAAAAGAGTACTTTTATTTAAAAATTTGACAAGAATATATCAGATGCAGTAATAGTTATAGATGTCAACAAATATTCAAGTTTGGGAGAAACCCACTTTCTATTGATCAAGAATGAATAATACAAAGCACTATCAGGTATGGATTTTTGTTCAAAATGTGATCCATTTATTTGTCTATGCAATAATGATAGTGATGATTATAGTGAAACAACTGAACTTGCACTTATGGGTAAAAGTGAAAGTAAACATTCTAAAGAGAAAACAAATTTTCAAATGATGCCTCTAGGAGCAACAAATCAAGGCAAGTTAGAATCAATATAAAATGTAGATGTGCCTATGCTAAGTAAAGATAATTATCAACAATGGAAATAAATGATGAAGTATAACCTAAGGAATCTTGATGTCTAGCATCTAGTGTGCAATAGTTACACCAAGTTTCCTCCATCAGACAAAGAAGTGCAAAAGAACAGTAAGGCTTTGAGTAACATCTTTTGTAGCATATTTAATTCAATATTGAATAAGGTTATGCATTATACTACTGTAAAGCAAGTGTTGGACAAGCTACAAGAAATACATGAATAATTCCCAAAGGAAGATTTCTCAGGTAATCTTATATCTAACAATGTGTCCAAAATGACAGATGGAGTTGTTGATTCAAAAGAAGACAGGTTAGAAGAAATTTTGATCTTATAACAAACTTGATCTTGCTTTGAAAAAGATTGTTAATCTTAAAAATAAATTGTAGGCTTATGATAACAAGGATCATGCTAGTATGGTATCTAACCAATATTGTGAAGGTCTTGAAACTGAGGTCGTATCTCTAAGAGAAGATCTTGAAAAATCAGGTAAGTAGAATGAAGAACTACTTCAAGCATTCGAAGAACAAGAAAACTAGCTGAAAGAAGAGATTCTCTAATTAAAACAGAAAATGGAGGAAGGAAGAAAGGTTGAAGAAAATATGAAGAAGCAGTATCTAGAAAAGGAAAAGAAATATCAGATTGAAGAAAATATCCTAAAAGGTAAATTAGAAGAAAAGGATAAACATTTGTGAATTCAAGATAGTACTGAGGTTTTTTCTAATATTCTTAGTAGTCAAAGGTCTCCTGCCATCAAATCTGGACTTGGTTTTCATGAAACTATTGAAAGACAATCTAGTTCTCAAGATGAGGCAACGAATTCTAATGCAAAATTTGAAATTCTCAACAAAGAGATAAGAACTCAACCTCATCGACGACCAAGGAAAGAAAATCTTCAAAGGAAATCATTTACTCCTAACTATAGAAGTGTTAATCGATTTTCTCATCTAATCAATAACATTGAATGTTCTATATGTTATAATTATGGACGTGTTGCACCTAATTGCAGAAGTAGAATTTTCAAGCTAATAATTGTCTCACAAAAACATCATCAGCTTCCAGGTACTTTAAGGGATATTATTTTTCTTGCAATATGTTGTGTCACAAAGTCATTGATTGTAATAGAAGGAATATGAAACATATAAGATGTTATGCCTGTAACAAGTGTGGGCACATAGAAAAATAATGCAGGAACAAGTCTATGGATCATCATAGACAACATGGTAAGCAAACAAATAAGAACATTAATGTCAAAAGACCTGAAAAAGATGGGTCCACCAACATTTCTCATAATAAGCAGGAAGAAGAAGAATAGATAAGGTGTGGTCTTTCTCTCTACTCATTTAAACATAAGATGAATGGTACATAGATAGTGTACGCTCTCATCACATGACTAGAGATAAGAGTAAAATAGAGTCTCTCGGGAAAAACCAACATGATAATGTTATTCTTGGAACTAAAGTTTCAACAAAAGTTCTAAGACAAGGCAAAGATAGAATTAATAAAACTAGAGGAGTAGTTGATGCTTTATTAGTTCAAGGGCTAAAGAAGAATATTCTAAGTGTAGGTAAAATGGTAAATAAGGGAAATATAATTGTGTTTACATCAACCAAGTTCAAGGTTATGAATGAATTAACTGGAAAAGTCATAGCAAGAGGATATATAAATCCATACAAATTATACGTATTTGAAGAACGGAATTCTCATAAATATGGGAAATATTCAGACTCGGAGTAAAAGAAGATGGTTTCTATTGCAGCCCTTTATTCTTAAATGAATATTTCTAGCAGTGACTCTAGAAGTGGTGAGAGGTAGATTATCGAAGATGATTATTAGGGCCTCAGAATCAATGATGTGTAATCTCAGGGGGAGTAATACATGTTTTGTCTTAATGATTATTCCCATGTTTTTTTTCATGTTGCTTATATTACTGATAGTTCCTTTGGTGTAGTAACAGTAAACAGGTACAGACAGAACAAATTCAGGGGGAGTTAAAGGTGTGAAATTTTAGTATTCACTTTCTATACGTGGATCTTATGAAGCCAAGTTGTGTGTATATGTGAGTTCTTAACTGAACAATCACGTATATCTTGGCATGATGAAGAAATAGTGGGGAAAATTCAGGAAAAGGGTTAGATATGCTTCATTCAATTATTGTTTGGCTTCATGATTCTAATGGTTGATGGTTACAGTCTATTATTTCTATTTGAAAGTGCTTTTGGATTGTATAAGTTTTTGATGACTTAATGGATGGTTGGTTGATGAATATACTTTGAAGTTCTTACAGATATATGAGATTATATGATCAGATCTAACAATGAACAATTAACATATGTTCAGGGGGGTCATTTGCTATAATAATGCATTGTTGGCATTATGTTTGCTTGATACATAATGATGCTTATCAATAGGTTGATGATATTGAATCTACATTGTCTTATCTTGTGAATAGATGATGGACATGTACAAGTTGTTGTTCTTGGTACTGTTGACAGATGCTTATGGTGCAAATCACATATCATGTATAGTTGTTGATGACTATCGTGGTCTTATTGAGGTCTTTTGTCTTGGTTATGAATGTCATATATGTCAATTTATGTAAAGGTCATGGAAAGACCTATGATATACTCATTGTAAAATTCGGTCATGTATGGACTATTGTGGTCGAGTCCTTTTGGACAATTGATGTAATTTGTAACCCCACTATGCTTGGGAAGTTGATGTAATAATGATTTAAAATATGTAAACCCATTGTGATTGGGTGATTGATGTAAGTTTGAGTCCTTAGTGATAGGACAAGACATATGAGTCATAGGGTCATGTACTTCATTGTACATCCTTAAGAAATTTTAACATGTTCTCAGGGGGAGTGTGGTCAGTATTCAGTAATCAGCAGTTCAGATCTACAACACTCAAGAGAGAAGCATTCATTCAACATTGGTCAACCCTTTTCCCTTGATGTCAAAGAGGGAGAGTAACTTGGTGTTTTGGTGTTTGAAAATCTTGATGCTTAGCTTGATGTGTTTTATAGGTATTCTACAAGTTGTGGTGACCAAACACCAAAGTGGTTGCCATCAAGTCCAAAGGGGGATATTTTTGGAATTATGACTTATGTGTTGTCCTTGATGGCAACCTAATTGATGAGTTGTTCTTTGATGGAAACCTACTTCATGATTTGTACTTTGATGGAAACCAACTTGATACATATGTCAACAGGATGTGATAGAGAATTTTGACAATGGCAGAGCAGCTCAGAGGAAAAAGAATGACAAAGTTTAAATTTCAAGAAGTATATGTGGGTTCTGTTAAGAAAAAATTCATACACACACGAGTATGAAGAAGAAAATGCAGTACAGTTTCCACGCCATGGTATTCTAAATACCAAGGGTCGTTACCATGGTATTGATCGCAGTAACATATGTTTTGATCTCATCTGAGAAAACCATCAGTTGAAGTATGGTTTTGATCTGTGGTATTAGATAAGGGCTAAGTTATATAAGGATATGAAGATCAAAGTGACAAGGTGTGCAAGTGATGAATATTTTATGAATAGTTAGATCTGAAGAAAATATGCATGTAATGGGTTTTTTCTTTTTTCTTGATCTAAAACTAAGTATGCACTCAGGAATTTGATGATGGATCAAATCCAATAGATCTAAGATGACAATCTTGATAATTAGGTGATTTGATCTATGTTGATAGTGTCTTGATACATGATTTTTCTATGTATGTCGAGATCTGGGTATGTCTGAAGTTTTGTGTTGTAGCAAAGGTCTGAATCAGAAATTGCAGATCTATACGTGGGTTTTATATCGTGAAATATGCTTACACACATGGGTGTGATTCTGGTAAGTCGCGTATACGCAGGCTTGTTTTTAGAAAATCACATATCCACGTAGATATGATTTAAGGAAATCGCGTACATAAACTAGCATTTTGATGAAAAGGATGTATGATCAGTTTCATCAGTCTTGATGTGTTTCTGTTGTTTGTCAATGAAGTCTTCTTAATGATATGTGCTTAAATAGTGAAGTTTTGATTAATGAGTGATTGATTGAAGAATGTTCATGATACTTGTTGTTTGTGATTGAAGTTCAGTGAAGGTTTTGAGATTATTTCATAATGACGTAATGGTTTTGTGTATGATACAGTGTTTATTTCATAATGACAGTGGTTCATCTTTCAGAATTCAGTGGTTTAATATCTGTGCATGGGTATGCTTCATGGAAAGTGTGTACACACATGGGTTTTCTACTGTAAAGTAGCACATATATTTTGATATATGATTGATCAGGGTTTGCAATAACAAAATCTGGTTTATGTGATGTGCAGTATGTTGATTGGTATTCTAGTTACATTTTTCTGACTGTTCTGGTTGTTTAAGTTGATTGATTTGGATTTCAGTTGATTCAGTGATTGGCTTTCAGTGATTGGATGGTTCAATGGTTGAGTTACAAATATGTTTCAATTTTGATGATTGGTTTTGGGATTAAATGCTGGTAGTGGGTCCAGTCTGAAAATTTGATGAAACATAGTCTACAAGTTGTGAAGTTTTGTAGCAGGTGGATCCAGTATGAAAATTTATGAAACATGGTCCCTAAAGGCATTGAGGTTTGTAGCCTTCAATGAGGTATTTGAAGCTTCCTTCCAATGGTCGCTGGTAAATTATATCATGGGGTTGGATCTCCCTTCCAGTGGGTGTCGATAAATGAGATCAAGGGGTTGTGCTCCCTTCCAGTAGAAGTTGGAGAGCGAGCGAAGGTTTTAGCCTTCTGCAGGTGGGTTCCTACGTGCTGGTGTGATTTTTCGCCAGTACAAGGCTCTAAGAATTTTAATTTATATTAAAAAGAAGACAGAGACGATAGTAGCAATGGTTTTTTCCCACATTGGGTTGTGTTGCTTATGTGTGATGGCTTATTTTTTTCTTACTGCAGATGGTTACTATCTTCTTAATGTTTAATAAAGTATTGATGCACTAGCTTAATATAGCCAAAAGATTAATTAATTGAAAAAGTAAGTTTATTGGATGTACTCTAGTTTTTGAATAACAGTCACGTACATACCCAAGTTGCCTTCAATAAAGTCACATATAGAAATCTGGGTATGAAATTTGAAAAGTTTAATGATTTGAAAATACTATTTCACCCCCCCCCCCCCCCCTCCTTGGTATTTTCCCAACATTTGCAACAACCTTGAATTATGGGTCTAGCATCTACAAATGATGTTGAAAGCAATGTGCCCATCAATGAATGCATTAATTACACCAGAGTTTTTGAGACACTGGGATAGAGATGTGACACTTTTGTTCCATCATTTGGAAGGAGGGTAACCAGTTTAGATATTATTGCAAAAATTAGGACTTGTGTTATGATGCTAGACCTTGAATGTGATGACTTGATTCTTGAAATGTTTCACATTTTCTTCTTAGTCGCTTTCTTCTCTATTTCTAGTGAAGCCCATTAGGAAAATTTGCTAACATCTATTCAAACTATTATGACTTTTGTTTTGAATGAGAGAGAAGATGTTCTAGAACAGTTATTGGTTGTTGTGCTATATTTCTTGAAAAGAGGAAAAGAGGATGTTTCTCCAAATACCCATAAGCTTGTGATGATTGTAATGAAGTCATGTGCAATCAATATCAATCCTTGTGTGATCCACTCTATGATAAGTACTAGGTCTACTAAAAGGTTGTAGCAAGGAAACATCAAACAAGTCACTTAGAGAAGCTGGTATTAATCAGTAAAGCTTCAAAAGGTCAAGATTATAATAAATCTTCATGACAATATATTGTTGATAATTTAGTTGATATTATTGAAAAGTAGGCAGAGGATGAACAAAATTTATCCCTTTACTTTCCCTCATTCCATATGCCAAATCCATGAGGGCATTTGCAACATGGTTTGCAAGTCTAATTTCAAAGGACCTACTTGAATTTTCCAAAATTTCAAATAATTTGTGTGAATTTTCTGATGTATCATGTTTAATATACCTAAGGTAGGGTTGGAATTAGTTTGTTCTTGTCATCGATGTTGGCAATCGAATTTTTGAGACAAAAATGGCTTCCAAATCTTGGAAAATTTAAGACCCAATGGAGGAATCCAAGAAGTGGATGGTGCTTCATCACTCTTGCATATCTAATTTCCTAGGGAGGAGCATGGAAATTTATTGGAAATGATTTAATGCATCAAAGTGAATGAGTCCATATTGAAACAACAAAGCCTTTGATAGCAGGGATCCTGTCCAATTTTGCAATAACAATGCAAGTACACCACCTTGTCTTCTAACCAATTTTTATATCGCTACTATGCTTGGTTGTCTTACATTGCCATAATGACTCTCCACCTTCCTTGCACCAACACAATGCCTCTCCACCTGCCTAGAAATGCAGTGTTGAAATTTCTCATTGTGCTCCACTGGTTCTGAGTTCTTTTTTTTCATCACAATAAAGTGTGGAAAATCTATAGATGAATTCCTACTTTGTGAATTCCTCGAAGAGGCATGATGAGGATGACTTTATATGAGTAGGATATTGAAAATTCAATAATAATTTAAAAGAGTGCATTCATTATTCGACCGACTCCTTGGACAACCTATTAATATTAGCCAAAGAAACTTTATTTGCAGATATCATTTGGTATCAAAGGCTTGACGATTATGAGAGAACTATTGTCTATTACCCTTTTAATTTTCTAGAAAAAATTGGACTGAGACCCTCCTGTAGAAAACATGCACGTGTATCCCTTTGAAATCATGGCACATGGAGAAGAGGTGGTTAGTGGTTTACTAGTTTCTTATGGAGGAGTGGAAGTGGTCACATGCACAATAGCTACAATGTAGAAGGAGAAAACCATAGGTGCTACAAAATCATTCTATAGCGAAGGCGCTATGAAATAATTTTACAATACCTACAACAAGCCTGAAAACTAGAGGCACTATGAAATAATTTTATAGTGCCTACATCCTACTAGGTTTCGCTATCAATTTCTGGTATCAGGGCCAGTCTAACATAGGTGTTGTTGTCTACAACATCGGGAGATGGCTATGCAAGAAAGGAGAGCACGAGGTCAAGGAGGGAGACTCGTAGCTAATGCAAAACTCCAGGAAGAGATACAAAGGTTGCAAGCTTGTTTAGAGTCCATGGAGGCAAATAGGCAGTGAGATCCTGAGGCTAGAGACGACAACAAATCAGAGGAGGAATTTAGAGAAGAAAGAGAAGCACTGGTGGATGAAGCCCCGAAAGTTAAATTATTGAGGTTGATGTTAAGCTCAAGTTCAAGACCAAAACCTAAATTTTCTACCTATGATGGCATCTTGGCATCCAAGAATTTGATGGATTGGATCACTGAATTAGACAAGTATTTCGAGTATGAGGCTATTGAAGAATCCAAGAGGGTAAAAATTTAGGTTGAAAGATCATGCTGCATTGTGTTGGCACAATGTGTAAGCTAAAAGAAGAAAATTGGGGATACCATTGATAAAGATTTGGGATAGGATGGTAGTGAAGATGAAGGTAATTTTATTTTGAAATATTACCAGTTATCCCTCAACATGCAAGCACATAACATCAATAAAAGGTTTTTGATAGTCAGAGAGATATTGTAGAGTTCTACAAGGTGAATTTGAGGGCATGTTATGTAGAAGACACCTCATAGAAGAAAACAAGGTACATAAATTATTTGAAGTTGGAGATTCAATATGAAATCAACATGATTTATCTCAGGAAGATGGAAGAAGCTTATCAGTTTTCCTTGAAGGCATAAGAGAATATAAAAAGGAAGCGGAATTCAGGTAGAGGTAGTGGTTTTTCTAGAGGAAAAGAACAGTGAACTACAAGGGGGAGAACTCTAGCTCAAAATAATGATCATGAAAGTAACCCAAGGAAGCAGGGACAACAAGAGAAATAAGGTGATTCAAGAGGAGGAAGACCTTATCGAAGAGGTAGAGGTAGAGGAAGAGGAAAAGAGACTGCCTATCGGTGTTACAAATGTGGTAAGTTGGGTCACAGATATTTTGAGTGTATTGAGAATGTGAAAGTAGGGCATAGAGATGCATATGTATCTCAACCAAAAGAAGCAAAAGCATAGACACTTGTGGTAGAAAATGTACTGGAGATGGGAGAATATTTAATGATGAACAAATCTTGTTGAAACCAACTAAATAAATGGTTGAACGATCAGAAATAAGAGCTTTGTTTATGATTGTTTGTGAGACTTGATGAAAGTGTTGCAAACTGGTGATTGACAGTAGATGCACTAACAATATAGTTTCCATATAAATGGTGTAAAAATTCTGATTGAAAAGGTTGAAGCGCCCAACACTATATAAAGTTTCATGGTTGTAGAAAGCTCACCAATTGTTGGTAAGTGAGCAGAGTGAAGTGGAGTTCCAAATAGGTAGATATAAGGATAATATATTTTGTGACATCATGCTAATGGATGTCTTCCACCTCCTTTTGGGTCAACCTTGGAAAATTGATAAGAAACTATAGAAATCCTTTCAAATAAGGTTACTGAATGACACCCAAGGAGAATGAAGAAATAAGGAAACAGGTCCAAGGAAAACTGGATAAAGGGTTGATAAGGGAGAGCTTGAGTCCATGCATTTCCTTGCGGTACTTAGTCCAAAGAAATATGGAGAATGGAGGATGTGCACATATTCCAAGGAAATTAGCAAGATCACAATCAGATATAAATTTCCATTTCCACGAATGGACAACATGATGGATTGTTTGAGTGGAGTAACCTATTATTCAAAGTGGTTACCATCAAATCAGGATCAGAGAGGAGGATGAGTGGAAGAAAACTTTCCTGACCAATTTTGAACTATATAAATGTCTCGTCATGCCATGTGGACTAATAGATGCACCAAGTACTTTCATGTGTTTGATGAACAAGGTCTTGAAGGACCTCATCAGTAATTTTTTTATTGTTTATTTGCATGATATTTTTATTTTTATCCAAACAAAGGAAGAACACCTTAGGCATGTAAGGTATGTTCTAGAAAAGTTGTAGCAAGAGAAATTATTGATTAACCTTAAAAATGGTACTTTCATTAGGTCTGAGTTGGTATATTTAGGCTTTTTCATTTCAAAGGATGGATTGAAAATGGATTCGAAGAAAATAGAGGCGATTGTAAGTTGGCCTTCACCTAAAAGAATTTTAAAAGTTAGGATCTTTCATGGCCTAACTAGCTTCTATCAGAATTTCATCAAGAACTTCAGTGGTATTTCTGCCCCCATCATTGAATGATCAAGAAGGATAGATAGTCATTTTGTTGGACAGTAGCAGCAGAGAAAAGTTTATAGCTCTTGAAGAGGAAGATCACCGAGAAACCAGAGTTGAAAGTACCTAACTTCAATCAGTGTTTCCAAGATAGATGTGATGCTAGTAGAACAACCATTGGAGTATTATTGAGTCAAGAAGGTAAACCTATCGCATATTTCAGCAAGAAGTTGAATGATTCAAAATAGAAACACTCCTTTTATGACAAGGAATTATATGTGGTGGTTCAAGATTTGAAGCATTGGAGACATTATCTGATGTCCAAGGAGTTAGTTATGTTCTCTGAAAATTATGCATTACATTATATAATGTAGCAACACAAATCAAACCATAAGCATGCAAAGTGGGTGGAATTCCTACAAAGTTTAACCTTTGTTTAGAAACATGTGAGTGGGCAGCGAACAAGGTAGTTGATGCTTTGAGCAAGAGGAGTTTGATCATGCATGAGTGTCATGTACAAATTTTGGGCTTTGATTGTTTAAAGGACTTGTATGAGGTTGATGATGATTTTCAAGAAGCCTTTGAAGCATGAATGAACCCCGTGAGCAAAGATAGTAGCCTATGGAAGGAGTTTATGTTGCGAGAGGGTTTATTGTTCAGGAAAAGCTGATTATGTATTCCTTGTTGCTCAATGAGAGAGAATATGATACAAGAAAAGCAGAATGGAGGATTGACAAGGAATTTTGGTGTGGACAAGACACTTGGGTAGATATACCCTTTTTATTTCTAGCCAAACATGAGAGCAAGTGTGCAGAAATAGATGAGAAAATGCGGAATATGTCTTTCTGGGAAAATTAGTGTCTTGTCGAACGACTAACACTCTAGGTTTAGCAGCTACCCTATAAACAACAGTTTAAAGTAATTCAATGATTTTTCCTATGTGTAACAGATAAGAGAAAGATAATGGAAACAACTTGGAAATTCCTCTTAATCCCTTGCTTTCTCTCTCTCTCCTTTAGCAGATCCGGCAACTCCTCCCCGTACTTAATACGCTTGGAGAGTACTTGCACAAGTACAGCAACAAAGAACCATCAAAGCATCGTGATCTATTACATCATAAACATTACATACTCAGATATATAATGAATAAATGATAGCATTCACAACTATACAATCAAATGGGAGAAAACTTGAAGAGCTTTATTAATAGAAAGGAGAATTACAACCCAGTTTTCTGATCCAGCGCCATCCTCCCAGCTTCAATCCTTCTTCACCTCATGAAATAGAAAGATCACACCAAGAAGAATACAATGCTCTCTCCTCAATTACAAACTATCAGCACTTACTTGCAATTCACAACATTCCAGCCTCTTGATCTCTTGGATGGGAGATCAATTTATAGATATTTGCAAGGGTGTGAGTCATCCATGGGGTTTGATTAGTGTCATTCCACTTGTTACAATTGGTTCCACAAGGGAGGGGATTGGAGATGGTTTCCTAGTTCCCTTGTTCATCCTTGGGCGAATTTAGAGAGGCAAGTAGCACAAGAGAAGTTTCTAGAAGATTCCATGAGCAACCAACTAACAAACTGCCCTGGAAATTTGTCCATCCTCGCCCATCACACCCTATAGAAGGCCTAAACAGTATGCATCGCACCTTGGCAGTGTACCACTTAGTATGCATCGCACTTTGCCAGTGGAGCAGTCAGTATGGTTCAATTTAGGCAATTTCTGGATGGTTTCTCAGATGGAACTTTTGGGGAATGATGTATTCACTATGTTCCTTAAGGGTATGAAACAACTCTTTTAGGGTTTTATGAGCCCTAATATATCGACATATAAGTTTGGGGTTGATGTGCCCAAATATGTCTATAACAGTGTGTCAGCATGCGAAAGGGAGGAGTCAAAATGCTGAACTATATACTATTTTTCCCATCCCCAGTAGACCATGGGACTCGATGAGTATGGAATTTGTATCAGGTTTACAAAGGACGCAATGAGGCAATGACTCCATACTTGTAGTTATGAACATATTTACAAAGATGACATATTTTATCCTATGTTGCAAGACTAGTGATGCTACACATATGGGTCATTTGTTTTTCAATGAGATTGTCTAATTGCATGGCTTGCCGAAGAGTATAATCTCTAACAGGGATACCAAGTTCACAGGAAATGTTTGGAGAATCTTGTGGAAGAATCTTGAAACAAAAATGAACTTTAGCTTTGCGTATCATCCACAATTTGACGGGAAAACTAAAGTGGTGAATAAGAGTCTTAGAGACATATTGAGGGACCTTATGGGTGAGCCTCCCAAGAAGTGGGATCATTTGTTAGCTCAAGCTGGGTTTGCATACAATGATTTTCCAAATAAGAGCATGGGGAATATTCTATTTTAGATGTTGTATAGAATGCATCCTAGAGGAGTTTGTGAACTGGGGATTTGGGAAACCTTGAGTAGAGGAGTGTTGATGGGGAATATTTTTCAGTAGCAACGAGTACTTACATGAGGAGATAAAAAATAAGCTAGGACAACAGCTACAAGTACAAACAAAGAGAAAATTTAAGAAAAAGAGAGGTAAGCTTTGAGGTAAGGGACCTAGTCTTAGCCCACACAAGAAAGAAGAGATTCCTAAGAGGCAAATATAATAAACTCAAGATGTAGAAAATAGGACCTTGCAAAATACTTAGAAAATTTTCTACAACTTCTTATGAATTGGAGTTACCTACAGGAATAGGTATCTCGCCTATTTTCAATTTGGTTGGTTTCTATCCCTATCAAGCTAGTGATGAAGGTGCTTCTACAATAAATGAGAGAAGTGGAGAAGTCAGTGTACAGAGTTGGATGAAGTGGATGCCTATGACAGAGGGTTCAGAATTTGAAATAAGTTTGGACATCAAAGTTACAAAGCACACCAAGAGGAAAGACTATATTGAGTTTTTGGTGAAGTGGAAGGATTCTACATGGATGAGCATTGCAGCTCTACAAAAAGCAGGTTGATCTATAGAGGACCTTATCCATAGGAACTCATAATTTTTTTCTTCCTAGGGAGTTAGATGCAGATGTATTAGACCGAGCTCGAGAGATGTAGAATTTGGGTAGAGCTTAATAATATGGTGGATTGGCCACATGTTAGTGTTGGCGAATGATTTTTTTTGTTAGAATTTATGAATATTTAACTTAAGTGTATTATTGGATTGTTCCTAGAATAAGTTGAAGAGTTTAGAATTTATGAGTTATTTCTCATTGTAATGATTAGTTCACCTAGTTGTCTTTTCGAATTCCCTCATTTGGGAGAGAAGGGGAATTGGACCATTTCTGATGTTTGTAAACAAAAGGGACTTCAAAGAGGAGGAGGGTAACTCTTTTCATGCTTCTAATTATGTGTGTTTGAAGTGAATGAAAGGAATATTTTGCACATTTCTAGTATTCACAAATATACGTATTTTCCTTTTCTCTGTTTCCAATTGGACGTTGTGTACATTTATTAAGATTTAGTCTTTACCGTAACAATTTCTAAACATGTCATATGCTTGTCAAAATTTGATTGAGTTGTAGTTGTTTATGTGTATTTCAATTTTTTGTAACTTGTGGATTTTCTAAAGCTTTAATGATTTAATCCTATAAACCAAAATTATGCTAGTTCTTCGGGATATCAGAACCAGTGGTGTTTTCAGTTATAGCATGATGTAAGTTGAAGAGATCAGGGATAGAGCAGTTTGTCTATTGCCCTTTTATTTTTCCAGACGAAACAGGACCGAGACCCTCCTGTAACAAACACACGTGTATCCCTTTAGAATCACAGTGCAGGGAGTAGAGGTGGTTAGTGGTTTACCAGTTTATTCGTGGAGGAGTCGAAGTGGTCACATGCATAACAGCTATAGCATAGAAGGAGAAAAATGAAGGCGTTGAAAATTCATTCTACAACAAAGGTGCTACAAAATAATTTTACAACGCTACAGAAAGCCAAAAAACAAGAGGTGCTACAAAATAATTTTATAGCACCTACATCCTATCAAGTTTCACTATCACATACCATCCAATTCTTACACATTTTTAAGTAATCGAAGGCCTACCTATGATGGCCATTTTCATGGTTATCTAGTGACTTTTATATGCAGAATGTTGAAATGCTTGGGCTATAAATGGGAAAGAAATGAGAATTTATAGAGAATGTACCTTGTGGAAATATCATGGTTTAATTGGTTATATCAGCCATCATCAGAATGCTAAACTAGCCAAAACTCAAGAAAAGAAAGAAATCAAAATTCAGAGCCATAGCTAAGTTATCCAATTTCTAAAGTTTTGAGAATTCTCTGCCATAATGATTTTGGTTTGAAGATTCTTCATGGATTCCTTTTTCATATTCATATATTCGTTAAAAAATCTCAAGGAATTAGAATTGGAGAAGGCCAAATCAATTTTTGGACATAATTATTGCATAGCCAAAGAAAAGTTTAATGTCAATAGAATGGGTAGCATGATGTTACAAGAAATTAGCCTTATTGATATCCTAGACAAAAACACAAATACCTTAGGCATGAGAACAATGGAGTAGTACTCATTGCATTCTCCCAAGATGATGAATATTATCAATAACAACTATATATATGCAAGAGAAATAGGATAGATGAAGGATAATTGCACTTTGGTAGACGATGCCTTATCTAAGTTGAAAAATTGAATGGTGATGAAGTCAAAGCTGAGGTTATTATTGAGGATATTGACTTAATGGAAAGTATGTAAATTATGGTGATGAATTACGCTATCGAACTAAAGGATATTTGAATATGTACAAATTAATTGGAATGCATGTTGAATTTATACACATCCAAAGGTAATGGATTTAGTAGTGATGGCTATTGTTCAAGGACTACTCATAATTTCCCATTAGTTTTTGGATGGTAAGCTAAGTCTAACTTCAAAGGTAAATGGTACTTCTCACAATATGATCAAGTATGGTTTCCCAATCACACAACTATGAAACTAATCAGGATTAAAGCTGTTGGGGTGATTTCTAATTATATACATTTATACGTTGCAACATCAAAGTTTGTTGTATATATTTTGACCTAATTCAAATATCATCATTTCCATAATTATGAAAATAAGAAAATTCCAAGAGTCATGTAATGGTTGATAATGACATGAAAGGACATTAAGAATGTGAAAGGTCATGAGGAATTCGAAGAGTCATGGGAAGATGAAGGGTCACCTACCCACTCGTATAAATGTACTTTCATGCCTCAAATTAAAGCCGGGGCTTTTAACATTCAAAATCTTTTAGAATTTAGATTGTTATTTGCACTTGAGGTAGCTTGGAGCACTCTCTCTTAGCAAAATTTAGGTTGAATTATGGTGAGGCAAGTATCTTATGTTAGAGATTATATGAGCAGCCCACCTTCCACTATTGGATTTTGATGGACATGCTAGACATGTACTTGAGTTTGCAGCATTATTAATGAGAAAATTTTCACTTTTGGAATCGATTCCCATGCACTTTCATGGTGGTTTTAATGGATATCTGGTACTTCTATTTTGTGTGCATGTGTGTGTTGGGTCCCTATAATACTAGTGATTACCCCATTACTATTGTAGTTATACCCCTTATTAATATTGTTGTGCCCCTATTGTCCCCATATTGTTATTATTGTGCCCCATAGAATCCCTCTAATTGTTATTTTTGTGGGCTTTATATATTATTATTGTTAGGTTGGTTGGGTTATATTGTGACTCCTTAGACTCCTATATATAGAAAGGAGGTTTTGTCATTTGAATCATGAAAGAATTGTTCATTTATGTAATGTAAAGGAGGTTTCCCCCTCGAAGAGGCTGAATTCTAAGGCGTTGATCTATCTTTTCTATCTTTTCTTGAGCTGGTTTCACCTAAGTCTCACCCACTGCAATTCATTCATGCTTCATTCCTTCATGGCCGCCACCTTGAACCCCCATATCGTCAGTTTGTTTTCACCTCCAAAATCATTTCCTTCGTTCCTTGTCGTTGATGTAGGATTCATTAAGGCCCTCCTGCGACGGGTCGCTTCTTGTCGACGTCAGCTCATTATCCAAGAAGTTGACTTAGGAACAACCCTTTTAGTACTTTGAAGCTTGCATGCCTCAATGGCAAGTTTCTCACTTTCGGCGATAGGTTTACATCAATGACCTTTGACCGAGAGATTTTGCGTGGTGTTCGACGCCAAGTCCCTTTTTCACACCACGTAGATTGTACTATGGTACCTTGAGGGTGATTGTCATTATTGGTGATTCCTCTCATGCATGTTAACATCTTACATCATTGGCTGGTGATCAGGCGATGTCATTCCATGTTCGACTCCAAAACATTTTTCACATGGATCGACTTGTACTCCGAGTGAAGATTGGCCAAGTTTGAAGACCCCGGATCTAGTTTCATCCATCCGAGCTGCGATATATTCAGGAATATAAAAACATCCAGTGTACATCATTGTCGAGCAGATGATCATCCAAATCAAAGGATGATGTGTCCATATCATCAGTCTGTCACACAGACAATCGTCTGTCCTATGTACATGAAAATGAGTTCATAAAGCTGAGCATGGGAATGCCCACCTCAGCTAGATCATGAAAAAAAGTTGTCATATAATGTATTTTATTGTATCTTATTACAGGTCACCTCCAAGCTCGGAAAAACTTCAGATCCTCATAGTAAAGCATTTCACCTGACATCAAAAACGATTAACGACCTCATGCTTTAGGGGGCAACTGTTATAGACATTTTTGGACACTTCAGCCCCAATCAAAAATGTCCATAAACTAAGGGCTCTTAAGTCCCTAAAAAGGTCACTTCACTGCCTAAAGGAACAAGGTCAACTGATTACATCATCTCCCAGAAGTTCTCCACTGAAAAATGCTCATAAATGGTCAAAACTGGACCATACTGAAAGCTCCATGCAGAGGG
>APFE031054861.1:0-12004 GCA_000404065.3 Pinus taeda
CGGCTTTATTAATGCCCTCATTAATCTACGGACCTTCCACACCAGTGCAATTATTTTTGATCGATTTGATTCCGGTTGGGCCAAGATGGCAATTATCGGCAGAGGCAGGCGCTTGATCGGAAGGTGAGCCATGACTCTATCAAGTCATTGCATGTCAGGCTGTTAATCTGAAAACGCATGCAAAAGAGAACGGATTTTTTCTGTTATTAAAGGTTATTCTGTAACATTGAAGATGTTATCAGGTAGTTGGTATGCTTCAGGCTGGACGTTCAATAACGACGGTTAGGCAGTGTGACAAGACGTAAAAGATCGCAAACGCTGAATTAGTATCTCCCTAGGAATACAGTATAACGCACAAATGTAAGAAGTACTACTCTGCTCGAAGACAATAATGCATAGAAGTAAGATTCGAAAAGTGTAACGTGAGTCTCGGTCATTTAATTCCTGCTTGTATTTATCGTGTATTGTCTATTTCATTTGCGGACGGTAAAAACCACCACGTACTACTGGCTAAACATTATAATGAATAAATGCAACCACGTGAAATTCTTCATACCGGAAACCTATCATACTGACCAGTAAAGGAAACCTAACGTAGCGACCAGTCTCATTCAAAAATAAAAATTTATAACACACATTTTCCTTTTATCATACCAAATATTTTCGTTTGAAAGGCAATGAAATAGTGATCAGGTTATGAAAGCGAATGATATATATTATATATTAATAATATTATTATTATAATATATAATATATAATTATAATTTTATAGACTATTTTCCAGGTGAGTTCCTCATTGATTATTTTCCACAGCTACATTGATTAAGAAGTGAAAGACCAATTGATGGACAAAGGATTGGAATCGGTACTCCACAGATTCCAAAAACATAAAATTGCAGGTTTATATGGCCTTCGAACTGATTAAAGGATGTTTTGAGTTTTCAGGTGATAATTTCGAAGATCACTGCCCTTAGCATAGAGGGCATAAAGGATATTTTCGAAGATCATCAAAGGCATTTGGAGTTTTTAGAAGACAACAATTTGGACTTTTTAAAAGAAAACAAATCCATAAAAAGGGTTTATACTCCATCCACACCAGCAACCCAGCGACACCAACAACCATAAAGAAGTTGTCTACAAAGTTGAGGTCACAAAAACTTGTGATAAAGTTAGCTGGTTCTATATTTTCCTATTATGGATCTATTTCGGTTTTTGTCACTCAATTGTTTCCTTTGTTCTAAACACATTGCATACTTTTTTCCATTCTTACAGATAGAGTAGCCACTATTTTTTCCAAAACGGGATTAAGATAGGGTTGTCCCCATTAGTATTTTGTTATTTTTTGCGACTAAAAGTTTGAGTAGACTAATCTCAGCTGCTTAGTTAAAAACAATAAAATAGTTATCCGTTCAAATTGTTTTTTATCCCATTTGTTTGATATTTTAATATTTTGTAAAAGTATCTCTGATATATAGTTAAGATGCAGGATTTTTATTTTTATTTTTATATCGTTTATAAGACAGTAAATAGGGGCCAAGTTATTAATTTTTTTTTGGGTTATCCACATAAGAGTAATAACCCATTTCTATTCTCATCTTCCTTTAAATTGAGACTAGTTATCACTTATAGATCCTAAGACAGTAAATAGGGGTCAAGTTATCATTTTTTTTTGGGATTATCTACATAAGAGTAATAAGCCATTTCTATTTTCATCTCCCTCTAAATTGAGACTAGTTATCACTTATAGATCCTAGCAAAAATTGAAAATAAATCCATGTTTGTGGCAACAAATGGTGCAACAAATGGTATTAGTACTAGTAAGGGCCATAAGTATCTACCATAACTTTTTAGTATGGATCCCAAAAGGAATTTTGGAAAATATTAGCTAATTATCTTTCCTTTTTGGAGGATGAGAAGAAAAATAGACTACTTTGGGAAAGATTAGTCAACTATCTTTTGGTTTTGTTATAGATGGATAAAAAAAAATAGATTGTAATTCATAATTCTTAGAAGTAGTAATTCCAAACACTTAGGATAGTATACCTCACAAATATATTCTTATTTTAATATATTTTTCAAGAAAAAATTAAGGTGAATGACTATGATACCATGTGACGAGAGACAAGTACATTGACCCATTATTCATGGTTTAGATATTGAAAAAATGGGTTCATCATCTCCAAAAAAAACTATAATACAAGCATTCTTTGTAATTAGCGGAGGGGTGCTTTGGAAAATGGGGAGGTTTTAGTTAGAAAAGATCTAGGAATTAGTAATTTCAAAAATGACTTTCATTCAAATTAGTTAATTAGAAGATTAAATACTGAATGTTTTTATGTTTTTGATGAAGAAGTTTAAATAGATTTAATTACGTACCACGACATGGTTATCCATTGTTGATTTACAATACGGTGGTGATCCCATTACATTCCATGTGCTCCATAAATTCTTTGTATCTCTTTTTTATTTCTTTCATCAAGTAATATGAGTTGACACCCACGTGGAAAATATACTACCAAAATATGATATTGTGCTTTGGCTATGAAACAAGTAAGCTAAATCCATAGTGGAACAAACTTTATGTAAGCTAAAATTCCCTATATAAGTTGAATTATTCATGTGGCTTCTCATTAGATATAAATTTCTCATTTTTTACAACATTCCATGGGTAAGGCATTTGTTTAGTATCCCGATAAGACAAAGAATCTATACTCTAACATTTTATTAGGTTTTATTAAAAAATATAAAACCCAATGCTACTATGTGTGAGATGAACCTTCCATAGACACTACCATTTCAAACTAACTCTCCTTTCGATATAAAAAACAATGTAAGGCACCTCCCCTATCCCCTACCCATTGCTAAGGGACTATGGTCAAATTGCAATTAAACTATTTTGAAAATAAAAACCTTCCTCTCTTAAAGTGGAATTCAATAGCACTATAATCCTTAATATCATTCCTCAACCTTATAAGTCCAAACATATCGAGTCTCATCAACAAATTTATTCTACACTCCTTTCACTCTACTTTAATGTGAAACACAAAACACTACTCAACCAGTTAACGTAACAGCGATACTATTCCTTTTAACAATTTTACTAAACTCTTATATGTAAAAACTTAACTCCACCTCTTAAGGAATAGAACATTTATAACCTTCCTATATAACTACTCACGGTTAGTCTTAAATTCAGTCATAGAAATTTCAAAACTTCCAAACTACTCTCTTTATCAAGAATATTAAACATATTTCCTTTTATTTTCTCTCCTAATTTAGGATCATCTCTTCAAAGAAAGGAACCATGTTTCGAATTCCCTAGGAAAATATAAACTTGCAATTGACACAATATAAGATAAATTATTTAGCTTGGTATCCTTACAACTATGGGATGCTTTTACACCCTTCTCTTAACTCTGAGAGTCCACAATTGAAAATTTATTTTCCAAACTTTACCTTATATGGATTTTGACCAGAGAAAATTATAAGATATAAGTCAAATTAAAAATAATAAGGGTATATATAATATCAGTGTACAATATTTATAATAATTTTGATCTTTTTAAGATTGTGCAATTTTTTTTGAAAATAGTTATACTTTAAAATAATAATTAAAAAAAATATATATGAATTAAACTAACAACAATTAACATATTTTTATCAATGAGTTTCACTCTTATTAATAATGGATATTTAATTTATAAATAACATTTTCAATATCATTGTCCTATACCACATACCAAAAAGACATACTCATACCCATATGACAAATTTAAATAATGAATTAAATTAATTATGAGAATAAATCTCAAACCTTTTATTATGAATAAATTAAAATTATTTTAAAATATCCTTTAAGTCAAAGCCCTATCATGGAGCTAATAGTCATTGATAATTATGTTAAAATTATGCATGCCATATTCCAGAATGGAAACACCTAAGTAATTACAAGCAAATATATAATTTAAAAAGCTTGTAACAAGATTCTTAACCATTGATATTTATCTCCACTTTACATGGAATTTAAAAGTTGTAAATAAACACTTGTTACAATACCATGGGCCAATACCATATTTTTAATGCCACAATGCCAAAAACTATATAACTTATTTGACAGCCAAAATATTAGATAACTATTAAATACTAGATTTTTTAATGCCACATGTCAACAACTATATAACATTATTTGACAGCAAATATTATAATAACTATTTATTTAATTAATTTTATAATCAACATAACGATGAAAAATAAATATCAACCCTGTATTATGATGAATCATAAAATATGCATGGGACATTTAGTTGAAATGAATCTTACTTTCAATTATAATTATTGATAGTTAAATAAAATTATAAAACTTAATTCCAAAATAATCGTAATTATATTTATATAATTTAAAAAATAATAAATAAAGATATAATAATATTTTCTATATAATATTTAAAATATTTTGATAGAATGTTTAAGAATTCTTATTATACATCCTCAAAATGGAGATAGAAGTATATTAGTTGATTTTTTTTGACATGGCAATTGATTTGGACAAATGTATTTTGAGAACAAACTTCAAATTTTACATTATTAAATTTTTTTTTTTTTTAAATTATTTCATGTGTTCTAATTTAGTTGGTCATTGAAGTTATAAAGGGAGACCTTTTCATATTTTTTCGCAGCTTTTACTCTCCTTGCTCTGGAGGTAGGATGTTTATGTGTGCCAATTTCATCCTCACCCAAAATTCATAACGCATCTATGGAACAATATTGAAATGTTTTATTCAACCAAGTACATCCATTTCAACATTGAATATATCACATGTTGAGCAGGTTCAAATCCATTGCGGTTGCCATTTTTATTTATATTTACTTTAAACCTGAGAAGAGAGCCATAATTCCTCTCAAATTATTATAGGTTTATAGTCAGTATTCATATATATTGGGTTATATATGTGTATGTGAACATGTATGTATTTTTTTTTTAATGAAAAGTGAAAAAAAATATCTATTTTATTAAAAAGCAACATAATTTTTATATAAGTGGTATGAAGAAAGTTATTGTAAAAATTTTTATACCATATTTTTTAAATAAACATATAATTTATATTAAACACTTAAAAGAGTTAAAAAAAATCTCTCAAATTGCAAAGTAAAAAGAATCTAGAGACAAAATGAAGGATTTTTTTGGCTTTTAATTATTTTCTCTTTGTGTAATGTTATTTGACCAAAAGTGGCATTCAAATATTTTATTGTTATTCAATATTCATATATTCATCAAATCTTATTAGTCTTTTTTTATTAATATAACACCTGAAATCTATATTCAACCTGGAGGGAATTACATATCCCCTCATAATGGACTATATAAACTATATTTTAGAGCTACACACATCATATGTCAATCCCATGCTGAGCATGGAAAGAATTGAACATCTTCATCATACTCTCTAGTACATCATTCATATGTTTCAACCAAGATCCATCTTTAACTCCTATCCATGCTAAGGAGCATGAAATCCATTAAGGTGAAAATCTTCCTATTAACATCGTTCTTTTCAAATGTGTACTTTTCCAATGAGAAAATTGTTACGCATTGTAAGCTCATACAAGGTTGTTATCCACCAAGTTGTCCTAGTTATATTTAATTGACACTGTGCCTTCTATATGCTTATAAATGGGGAATTTCATTATGTATTTGAAAACAATGCGAGTAATTCAAAACTCTATAATGGTAGGAGAGTGGGAATTTCCTACCCTATGGAATATTTTTTTTCTATTGGATCTGAATGGGGATTCCATTCTTAGGTTTTTTGGTTTAATTGTTTTGAAATATTGCAGCCAATATATACAAGTTATCTCCTTTTTTGGTAGTTACGAGTAGATGACGTGCTTAAATGCCCCAAATTACATTTACATTTAACCCCATTCCCACTTTATAGCTCTTTTTAACTAGAAGGCATCAACACTTGTACAAACATTGTATTGTCAGGTAAAATGATGTTCTTGTAGGTAGTTTGAGTGGTTCATACTAGGTTATTGGTCCACTACATGCTTTTCCAAATGTCCTCAGAGGTGTACAAAGTATAAATGTTGCTTCCTTGATTCTTCATGTACAATAAATTATCATTTTTTAATGAATGAGATTTGTTGAGCTATGTTGTGGGACATTTTTCTATTAACAACATATACACTTTGCTTTAAAGATTGGTACACCCACAAAGGTTTGAGTCTTCTCATTGTTTTTACTTTGGTCATAGGTTTATTTGTTTTTTCATGTTTTTTGGGTAATATAGGGAAGTATTCAATAATTTTTAATATCTGTAACTTCACCACTCACTACAAAGAAAAAATTTAAAATTAGTGGCAACATTTATTACTACAATTTTTGTTGTGGAATTGAGGCTTATATAGTGATGATTGAAGAAATCTTGTGGTGTAAAAATCAATCACATATATTAACATCTCTTATGTATCTTTCGACATGGTATTTGTTCATTTTGTGGTTGGATTTATTGTGAAAATAACGAAATTTGTGTTCTTGATGTGATCAATGGTTGGGTACTCACCTTTGAGAACATTTGTCAACTTGGTGTTTTGACCAATCTATCAACATGGATAAAGTTACAATAGATTCATGAGAATAAATTAGTTGAATAACTCTAAAATGAGATCCTTCACTTGTACTCAGTCTTTATTCCTTTTCAAGTAGAGAATTCACACTTAAGAATAAATTCCAAAATAAATTAGGAAGGTTGATAATTTGCAGTCAACAATGGGGAAGCATTTCCATAATATTGTAGATGAATTTTATAACAAAGTAGACCTCCTACGTTAGTTGGAGGATTAGGTTAAGTCTTGTCTAACTCAAAAAATCCTTTGATGGAGAAGCAAATTTTCAAGTTGGAGGAGTGAAATATTCAACGAATGATTGAGGCTTCTAGTTTAAAAACCTTCATGGAATTTTTTTTTAAAGAAGCTTCCTCTATTCAAGAAGATAATAATAAATGGTTTGATTAATATCAAACTCTGAGAAAAGATCATGATTTTTTTTTTACTACAACTAATTGAGAAAAATGGAATTATTGAGGACTTGTAGGAGTGCAAGTAGCAAACTTAATAAGAAGTCAATCGTGTTTCGTCTCATAGAAGGAGAATGTGGATATTGAGTTGCAAGTCTTACCTTCTTCCAAAATTCATGGTTTTTATTGTTAGAAGCCTGATGTTGATGATCATGACTCATCACATACTTTATTACTCTCATTTTTTAAAAACATACTATTGACATTGGCTCCTAATTTCTAAGAAAAATCGGATATATCAGAAGAGGACATGGGAAAAATGGATAGAGATATTTATTTATTTATTTATTTATTTTTGTGTGTGAAGCACAAAAATGTAGAGAAGTTGTTAGGTCCTTATA
Source organism: Pinus taeda (assembly GCA_000404065.3). NCBI lineage: Eukaryota > Viridiplantae > Streptophyta > Pinopsida > Pinales > Pinaceae > Pinus > Pinus taeda. The sequence continues at coordinate 7,418 of APFE031054861.1, forward strand.
ATGCTAGTGATTACCCCATTACTATTGTAGTTGTATCCGTTATTAATATTTTTGTGCCCCTATTGTCCCCATATTGTTATTACTGTGCCCCATAGAATCCCTCTATTGTTATTTTTGTGGCTTTATATATTATTATTGTTAGGTTGGCTGGGTTATATTGTGACTCCTTAGACTCCTACATATAGAAAGGAGGTTTTGTCATTTGAATCATCCAAGAATTGTTCATTCGTGTAATGTAAAGGAGGTTGCCCCCTCGAAGAGGCTGAATTCTAAAGCGTTCAACTATATTTTCTTTCTTTTTGTGAGCTGGTTTCATAAAATTTGGTTTCATAGCTTTGGATTCTATGGTTTCACTACTCCAAATAGGTCATTGTGGCATTTTTGCTATAACTTTTTTCTGCGACATTTCAAAACCTAAAAAAGAAAACCCATTTGAGATGAAGTTTTTTTGAACCTCGGGACCGAATTTCAGACCTTTGTGCACTATAATTGCAGTGATATGATCTGAGGAAGTTCACGTTTTCGCATACTCCTGAATTACATTCCAAATAGGTGACCTGGCGAAATTCGCCATACCTTTCTCTCTGAGAATTAGATTAAAATTTTGTAAGAAGGTACAAAAATAGGATGGACTGTAGTTTCTTGTATATATTTTTCAGAGCCAAATGTCGAAATAGTGACTCGTGGCACGTCATACAAGTTCGCTCTACTAAACTAGTCTATAATCAGGTCACTCTGGAAGATTTGGCATAACTCTTCCCTGGAGAATCCAATTTGGATCAGACTAGTGGCATTGGAAAGTGGACGCAGAGGGCTACCACAAGTCTCATTTTTAGAAATGGATGAGCCGAAATTGCAGAGATACATCAGATTCAATATCAAGCTCCTACAGAGTGAAAAAAGGTGTGTAATTTTTTTTAAATTTTTTAATAAGCTTGGTTTGAAAAAATAGTTTGAAGGAATTCAAAGGGCATATTAAAGAATTATTATCGGTAATTGATGCCCTGAGGAAAGAAAATGCAAATACCTAGTAAGAAATCTGAAAGCTCTAGCATGACTCATGAAGAAGAGGAAGGAATGCAACATGATATATCAAAATTACGAGACCAAGTGCAACAAGTGTCACCTGCACAGAAATCAATAGAATCTAAGATGGATGGTTTAAGGAATGATGTAGAAGCTAACATGGATGGTTTAAAGAAAGGCATAGAAGCTAAGATGGATTGTTTAAAGAAAGGCGTAGAAACAAAGATGAATGATGTGGAAGCTAAGATGGACGATTTGAAGACACACATGGAAGATTTGAAGATAGATTTGAAGACAGATTTGAAAAGGTTTCTACAAGAAATGCTTACTAATGGTGAAAGGGTAGTAAAGGAAACTCATGATGAGAACAAAAGAAATGTTAATTATGATTTCATAGACTATAATGTTGGATCGAAGGCCCACCATATTCCAAAAATCGATATGAGGAAGTTTGATGGCAAGGATCCTGCAACATGGATATTATAGATGGAGCAATTTTTGGATCTCAATAATGTGCAAAACACACAAAAGGTACGTATTACAACTTTATATTTGGAACCAAATCATCTTGTATGGTATCAATTTCTTTGCTCTCGTAAAAAAATTATCACTTGGGAAATTTTTACGAAAGAATTAACAACATATTATGAGGATACAAAAAGAAACACCTTTTTTATCCAATTGATAAGTCTCAAACAAAAGGGTTAAATAATGGAGCACATTGAGGAGCTCAAAAAATTGAACATAAGGGTAAAAAATATTCCCGAGGAGCATAGGATTGATGTGTTTATTTGGACTTTAAAGGATAATATCCAACATGATGTTCGCCTTTGGGAACTTGATTCATTAGAGAAGCCATTCAGGTTAGCAAGAAAAATGGAAAGCAAAATTATGGCAACCAGGAAGCATGCCACTCACAACTATAAAATGGAAGTGTTGTTGCCCCTAGTCTTCCATAGCCTATAGGGTTGACACCGCAAAAATTGGAGGAAAAAAGAGCAAAAGGGATTTGTTACAGTTGTGATAGAAAATACACTAAAGGTCATAAGTTTTCTGAGAAGAAATTATTCTACATAGATTGTGAAGAGGAAGAAGAAAAGGAGCAAGAAAGGTCAAAAGAAGAGGGTATACTCCAGGAAGAAAGCCTAGATAAAGAAGAAATGAATCCGACCATATCTTGTAATGCATTGGCTGGAATTACCACTCCTAAAACCATCACGATAAAAGGACAAATCAAGAAGAAAAAGGTAATAGTGTTGATTGATTCAAGAAGTACCCACAATTTTATTCATTGTAAGGTAGCAAAAGAATTGGGAGTTGCTCCATATCTAGCACTAGAGGCCAAGTGATGGTTGCAAATGGAGGAATGATAAATTTCTTTGGAAATGGCCATAATATCAAGCTATCGTATGGGAAAGAATATGTAGACTACCCATGACTTTCCATTCCAATGGGAGTGCTCATGTTGTACTAGGATCCAATGGCTACAACCTGGGTACAAGCTTTTAATTTTTCAAGAAATTTTCATGAAATTTCTGTGGAAGAAAGGGAAGTTGAAATTAGGGGTATTGCAGTGAACCAAGGAAAGAATATCAGCTCTAACCGGTATGACAAAGCTTCTAAAAAAAGGAACAAGAGGTGTAATTGCACAATTATGTTCGCTAGATGTTTCCACATCAGAATCATCTATTTCTCTAGATCTCCAAAAAATCTTGGACAATCATTCCAAGGTATTTGAGACTCCCAAAGGTCTCCCACCTCTTCGTGATCATGATCATGCTATTCGTCTAATTTTAGGAAGTGTTCCTCCAAACATCAAGCCGTATAGATATCCCTATGCCCAAAAGAGTGAAATTGAACGTATGGTTGCAGAAGTGCTAGAGGCTAGTATAATTCAACCTAGTCAAAGTTCTTTCTCTCCTCCAGTAGTATTGGTGCACAAGAAGGATGGATCATGGCATATGTGTCCGGATTATAGAGAGCTCAACAAGCTCACTATTAAAGATAAGTTTCCCATTCCTGTCATTGATGAATTACTAGATGAATTGCATGGATCAATTTTCTTCACCAAGTTGGATCTTCATTTAGGATATCATCAAATCAGAATGAGGACTGAAGAAATTCCAAAAACAACATTTAGAAATCATGAGGGTCATTATGAATTTTTGGTCATTCCTTTTGGCCTTACCAATGCACCTTCTACATTTCAAGGTTTGATGAATTCCATTTTCAAACCCTTCGTTAGAAAATTTGTGTTAATATTTTTTGATGATATACTAATCTAAAGCAAGTCTTGGAAGGATCATGTTGAACATGTTGACAGGGTGCTACAACTATTGGAGGAGAGACAATTATATGCAAAAAGATACAAATGTTTCTTTGGAGTACAAGAGGTGGAATATTTGGGTCATATTGTATCTCATTAAGGAGTTAAGGTAGACCCTAGAAAAATTAAAGCCATTAAGGAATGGAAAATTTCCACATCCACAAAGAATCTACGAGGATTTCTCGGGTTGACAGGTTATTATCGCAAGTTTGTTAAGAATTATGGGAGAATAGCAACACCTCTAACAACATTATTGAAGAAAGATGCATTTTCATGGACTCCAGAAGCAACAAAGAACTTCAAACATCTTAAAGAGGCAATGTGCCAAGCACCGGTCTTAGCTACACTGAACTTCACAAAAACCTTTATTGTGTAATGTGATGCTTCAAGAAATGGAATTGGTGCTGCTTTAATGCAAGATGAAAGACCCATTACTTTTGAAAGTTGTCCAATCAAGGGGAAGTTTTCACACAAAGCTATTTATGAGAAGGAAATGTTGGCAATACTACATGCACTTAAGAAATGGCGACCCTACCTAATGGGGAGACACTTCAAGGTAAAAACGGATCATGATATCCTTAAATACTTTTTAGAACAAAGATTATCCTCTGAAGAGCAACAAAAGTGGGTCACAAAGATGTTGGGTTGTGACTTTGAAATCATCTACAAAAATGGGAAGCAAAATGTGGTGGCAGATGCACTCTCAAGGAAGGATGAGGATGTGGAAGAATTGTTGTGAGCCATTTCCATTTTGGATAAGCGAAGCGAGGGAGGAATGGAAAAATGATGAAGAAGTGTGGGCACTTATTTGAAAGTTACAATAAAATTCCAGTACATCTAATACATTTAGCTAGAAAAATGATTCGTTATGGTACAAAGATCACTTATACCTCTGTAAGAATTCCCAACTCAAACAAAATATGCTTATGGAATTGCACACTTCTCCCTTAGGAGGGCACTTAGGATTTTTAAAATCTTACCATAGGGTTAAGAAGGAATTTTTTTGGGATGGCCTTAAATCGGATATTCAAAAGTTTGTGGCGGAATGTTTGGTTTGCCAACAAAATAAAGTTGAAACAATGAAGACCCCGGGTCTATTACAACCTTTATCCATTCCAAGCCAACATTGGGAGGAGGTTTCAATGGATTTTATCACTGGTTTACCCAAGTCTGAGGGAAAGAGTGTCATCATGGTAGTAGTTGACAGACTTACCAAGTATGCACACTTTTGTGCA